>RJWM01033704.1:0-20361 GCA_004363535.1 Dasyprocta punctata
TGGAAAGCTACTCAGCTATAAAGAAAAATAACCTCAAGCCCCTTGTAGGTAAATGGATACAACTTAAGATCATGCTCATGGATGAAATGACCCAGAGCCACATGTGTGAGCATCATGTTATCTCCCTCGTACAAAAACAACCTATAGGGATTAGTAGAATTTAAAATACACAATACATATTGTAAAAATGAAAAGGGAGGAAATGTCTAAAATGGGAAGGCATTGGGCATTGCTAATCTATTATCTGGATTCGAGTCCTGTATTGTTTTCATTGTTCTGTTTAGTTTGGTTCTATTCTATTTGGGTTTGTCTAATTTTATTGTATTTGCTGGCATGGACAGCTATTTCAAAGATAATGAAATACATTTTGGAAGCCATTATTGATATCTGATCACCATATTTTGAAGCTCTGTATTGCTTTCATTGTTTTGTTTTGAGTGATTTTATTCTATTTTGATTTGTTAGACTGTATTATGACTGATGATATAGGCAACTGCTTAGAAGATAACAAGAGGCATTATGGAAAAAAGGAAACAATATGAAGAACTAATGAATCAAACAATTGGTTCTTTGAAAGAATAAACAAAATTGATAACTCCGTAGTCAACCTTATTGAAAAGAGGAAAGAAAAAACTCAAATCCATGCAATAAGAATTGAAAATAGTGAAATCATTACATACCCTGTGGAAATAGAGAAGATCATCAATACCTACTTCAAAAGCCTTTACTCCCATAGATTTGATAACACAGAAGAAATGGACAGATTCCTAGAAACCTATGAATTATCAAAGCTGAATCAAGAAGATGTAAAACTGCTGAATAACCCAATTTCAGCTAATGATATTGAAAATGTAATTAGTACCCTACCAACAAAGAAAAGTCTAGGTCCTGATGGATTTGCCACTGAATTCTACAAGAAATTTAGGGAAGGCTTAATGCCAACACTCCTCAAACTCTTCAATGAAATTAAAAGAGAAGCAAGTCTCTTTAACTCATTCCTGGGAGCAAGTATTACCCTAATACCAAAAGCAGAGAAAGACTCAACCCCAAAAGAAAATTACAGACCAATCTCGCTATTGAACATAGATGCAAAAATCCTCAATAAAATACTGGCACATAGAATACAATAAGTTATCAGGAAGGTTATACACCAAGATTGAGTGGGATTCATCCCAGGAATTCAGAGATGGTTCAACATATACAAATCAATAAACGTAATTCACCATATCAACAGAGCCAAGAACAAGAATCCCAAGATCATCTCAATAGATTTAGAAAAAGGTTTTGACAAAATCCAACACTCATTTATGATAAAAACCCTACAGAAAATCAGAATAGATGGCGTCTACCTCAACCTGATAGTCATTTATCATAAACCAACAACCAACATCTTACTAAATGGACAAAAACTGAAAACTTTCAACCTAAAATCAGGAACAAGACACGGTTGTCCATTATCACCACTCCTATTCAATGTAGTTCTGAAAACATTAGCCAGAGTAATGAGAAAAGAGAAAGAAATAAAAGGAGTAAGGAAGGGAAAGGAAGAAGTCAAATTATCATTATTTACAGATGACATGATACTCTACCTAGAAAACCCCCAGAAATCCATTGAAAGACTTCTAGATGTAATAACCAAATTTAGTAATGTTGCTGGATACAAGGTGAACCCTCAAAAATCAATAACATTCTTGTACACAAACAACAAAGTCACTGAGAGAAAAATAAGGAAAACCACACCCTTTACTGTAGCATCCAAAAAAAAATGAAATACTTTGGAATCAATCTAACAAAGGAGATAAAAGATCTATACAGTGAAAATTACATTACTCTGAAAAAGGAAATCAAAGAGGATTTCGGAAAATGGAAAGACATTCCCTGTTCATGGATAGGAAGAATAAACATTGTGAAAATGGCCATTCTCCCAAGATTGTTATACAGATTTAATCGAATGCCAATCAAAATACCACTTGCATACCTCACAGAGTTTGAGAAATCCGTGAAATTCATCTGGAGCCAGAAGAGACCTAGAATGGCAAAGGCAATTCTGGGCAACAAAGGTAAGGCAGGAGGCATCATAATCCCTGACTTGAAATTATATTACAAAGCTACTGTGATAAAACCAGCAGGCTACTGGAATAAAAACGGACCTGAGGATCAGTAGCATAGATTAGAAGATGCAGCCACAACTACAAACACACTCAGCCATCTCATCTTTGACAAAGGCGCCAAACACGTACATTGGAAGAAAGATAGCCTCTTTAAGAAATGGTGCTGGAAAAACTGGCTTTCCATATGCCAGAAACTAAAACTAGATCCATGTCTATCACCATGGTCTAAAGTAAAGTCAAAATGGATAAAAGATCTGCATAGTAAAGCAGAGACACTAAATTTGCTGCAAGACAAAGTAGGTCAAAATCTTGATGACATAGGAGCAAGCAGAGAGTTTTTGAGCAAAAAACAAATTGCACAGGAAGAACTTCCCAGAATCAACGAATGTAATCTCATCTTATTAAAAAGTTTTTGCATGGCAAAGAAAATCTCCAACAGAGTGAAAAGAAAAGCCATGAATTGGGAAAATATCTTAGCCAAGTGTCCCTCAGACAAAGGACTTCTATCTACAACATTTAAAGAATTTTTAAAAATCATGCCCCTAAAATTCAAAGACCCAATCCAAAAATGGGCATCTGAGATTAGTACACACGTCTCAGAGAAAGAAATACAAATGGAAAATAAATATATGAGAAAATGTTCAACATCAATGGTCATCTGGGAAATGCAAATTAAAAGAACTCCAAAATTCCATCTCACCCCAGAAAGAATGGCCAAGATCAAGAAACCAACCAATAACAAATGCTGGAGGGGCTGTGGGGAAAAAGAAACTCTTCTCCACTGTTGGTGGGACTGTAGACTGGTGCAACCACTGTGGAAATCAGTGTGAAGATTGCTCAAGAAGCTAGGATTAGAGTTCCCATTTGACCCAGCTATCCTGCTTCTGGACATTTTCCCAGAAGAACTGAAAACAGCATACTACAGTGATATTTGTCCACCCATGTTTATGCAACCCAATTTGTAATAGCCAAATTTTTTCCCCCCATGTTTGCTACATTGCCCGCTGTAAAGTGATGCTTGGGTTGCTGACCAGAGGCCTGGCCGAGTCTACAAAACAAAAGTTGGTTGATGTTCCTTGGTTGCTATCAATTTAGCCAGACCTCCGAAACAGCAGGTTGCTGGGGGGGCGGTTGTCCCTGATTCCAAGCCCGTGCGCCAGTGCTGATCGGGCCAGGCAGGGGCCCCACGAGGGGCCCTTCTCGTTCTCCTCCAAGGTCCTGGGTTCAGGACCCCGGAAGGCAGTCCATGTTTAGTCCTGATCGGTGCCTGCGCTGCTCGGGCCAGGTGGGGGCCCCGCGGGGGGCCCTTCTCATTCTCCTCCAAGGTCCTGGGTTCAGGACCCCAGAAGGCAGTCCATGTTTAGTCCTGATTGGTGCCTGTGCTGCTCAGGCCCGGCGGGGGCCCCCAATAGCCAAATTTTGGAAACAACCCAAGTGCCCATCAATCAACAAATGGATAAAAGCGATGTGGTATTTTTAAATAATGGAGTACTCCTCAGCTATCAAGAAAGATTGCATTGAGACTTTTATAAGTAAATGGACATGACTTGAGATCAAAGTCATAAGTGTAATAAATCAAACTCACATGTGTAAATACTGTATTGCCTCCCTAGTGTAATAAACTGAAACAGTATATATGATCCAAAATCTACACTAATGTGTAATGGTAAGAAATTACTCAATGAGGGAAAGTAATTGGGAAAGGAAAAAGAAGAAAGACACAAATCTGTACATATCTATATGTAAGATAGCTACAATGATTATACTACTAGATGCATTAGTTATTGAAAAAGAATAATTAATACTCATATGATTAGATTAATTTTACATGTCTATATCTGTTCATCTAAACAACACTTTTGAAGGTAACAATATGCAATATACAACCATTGTAAAATTCCTATCTTGTTTTGTAAACCTGTAATATTACTGCTTTGGATTTGCTGTTGTCATTTGTTTGTCTCTTTTGCTTTTTATTTTTTTCTGTGTCTTTTTTTCTTAAATAAAATAAAAATAAAATTTTATTGTACTTCGAACCTTGCCCTAAATATAAAATTATTTCAAAATAAAGTACTATATTAAGTCTCAAAAAAATGTGTTGCTTCCTATTTCCCCATAGGAGGGAGTAGAAGGTGATATACAATTGTAACACTGTGGCAGGGAAGCTTCCACAGTTTAGTCAGCTTTGGTGTAAGTTCAGAACAGGGAACAGAAACTTACCATAAACTTTGTTTTGTGTGTTTCTGCAAGAAACTGAGTCTCTCAGTTTCTTATGGTCAAAGGTAGTTCAAATATTGGTGGTTATGAATCCTGATGGAACAATACATCCTGTACATTCTTAGGTATTTTCCTAATATTAGCCCTACAGAACAGTTTATCTCAAGGTCCTGAATGAAGCTGTGTAGAAATTGAATGCAGTTTGAGTGGTGCCTGATACTCCCCCATAAGAAAGAATGGATGGATAATTTGCAATGTGCCATATCACCATGGAAGTGGACACAGCTGTGCCAAGTTCAGGATAAGTCTAAGTAAGGAAAGCATTCATTGGGGAAGACTTTGTGGTGTGTGCTTCTACTCATAAGATGCATACAGGCCTTATTTCTCGGTTTATCCTAGCAAAAGGCAATTTTGTCATAAATGGTTTTGCAGCCCTGATGAAAACTAGCAGCCTGCAATTCATGCTGTTTTTCCCTAAAGAGAACTCCAGTGGAGAAGTGTACATTCATAAGCAGAATTGTCCCATTCTAAAAACAGTGTCCTGGAACTTGCAAAAGGTGTTGCTTTGCGTTTCTTAATAGGAGTGAATGGAAGGTGATATAGGTTTTTAGCACTGCAGGAGGGATTCTTCCCCAGCTTAGTCAGCTTCAGTATGTGTTCAGAACAGAAAATAGAACTTAACAGAAAACTTTGGTTTGCGCATTACTGTAAGAAACTGAGATGCACACTTTGAGTCTCTCAGATTCTTAAGGTCAAAAGCAATTAAAATATTGATGGTTATGAACCCTCATGGAATGATTCACCCTGTAGGTTCTTCTTTGTTTTCTTAATATTAGCCCCAGCAAAAAGTGCACCTTAATGTGCTGAATGAAGCTGCTTAAGAAATGAGCTCTGGAATGGAGTTTGAGTGGTGCCTGATACTTCCCAATGAGAAAGAATGAATGGATAAATTGCATTATGAAATACCACCATGTAAGGGGCCCCAGCTGTGTGAAGTTCAGGATAAGTCCAAGTGAAGAAAGTAATCCTTTCTGAAGACTTTGAGGTGTGTGCTTCTACACAGAACTGAGATGCATGGGTCTGGTTTCTTGGTTTTTGCTGCAAAGATACAGTTTGTGAATAAAAGGCTTTTGCAGCCTGGGTGAAAAAAACAGGTTGCAACTCATTGTGTGCTTCATTAAGAAGAAATGCAGCTGAGAAGTGCGCCTCCACTACCAGAATGATACTGTTCTACAAACAGAGCCTAGGAGCCTACAATATATGGTGATTCCCTATTACCCCATAGTAGTGAAAGGAAGGTGAGGTATAGTTGTAGCACTGAAAGAGGGAAGTTTCCTCAGCTTAGTTTTCTGTGCTATACATTCAGAACAGAGAACAGAAATGAAGCTAACACTTTGGTTTGTGAGCATCTACAAGGAACTGAAATGCTCACGCTATGTCACTCAGTTTTGCTATTGTTACTGCTGTTTGGGAAGATAGGCTCATATACCCTAATATTGGGAAACAGCCTGCAGTAGTTATTTGTTTCCCTGGTAATAATGCCAGAGAGCAGAGTCCCTCAATGTCCTGAATGACCCTGATGCATGTATTGTGGCCTGGAATGCACTGTGTTGTATGTTACACTTCTTTATAAGACTGAACAGATGAAAAAATAACATTGTGCCTTATCACCATGGAAGGTTGCCCAACTAAACCAAGGTGAGTAGAAGTCTCAGTGAGCAAAGCCACCATTTGTGAAGTCTGTGGGGCATGTGCTTTGACACAGTACTGAGATATACGGGTCTCATTTGTCGGTTTTTACTGCTAAGATGAAGATTGCAAATGAAAGGCTTTTGCAGCACTGGGGAAAAGAAAGAACCTGCAGAGGCTCCACCAGCACACTCCAGGAGTGTGCCCTCACTAGCTGCGCACAGGATCAAGCTCTACCCGGTCCCACAACTCAGCACAACCCACTAGGGAAACACCTGGCCAGCATCACAGGACAGAGAGGTACTGAGCCAAGCCCAGCCCAGGACTCCAGAGCTGCTCATCAGGGACTGGCCAGTGTTGCTGAAGGGCCTTGGAGGGCTTGGGCTGTGCCCAGCAGAGTGCAGGGCACCAGCTCCATTGTTCAGTGGAGCGGCCAGCACAGCAGGTCCTACAGGTTGTGGGCCCAGCCAACCAAGGGCAAGGCCCTGGCACTGTAGGCCTGGGACTTGCCCAGGCTTGCCTGGCACTCCAGAGGCTCTGAACTCCTAGCAGTCAGACTCAGGGTCCAGGTGGCTCCACACTCTGGGGTACGCTCCGCCTAGCTGCCTGGGTCTGGGAGGTCTCGGCTCCCACCCAGTAAGGCAGAGGCTCCATCAGCACACTCCAGGAGTGTGCCCTCACAAGCTGCGCACAGGATCCAGCTCTACCCGGTCCTGTGACTCAGCGCGACTTACCAGGGGAATGCCCAATCAGCCTCACAAGACAAAGAGTCACACAGGTTCCAGAAGAAAATGACAAAATGAAAGACCAAGAGGCAGTCTCAATCCCCCAGCTCACTGAGAACAAACCCAAGAAACACTGAAATTGAAGACAATGGGAGTCACACAATTGAACTTTCTGAAATAATAGCAAATGCAGTAATGAAAAAACTTCATGAAGCCAAACAGAAACTCAGATCAGAAATAATCTCACTTAAAAAATGAAATGACATTCATGAAAGAAATGTTGTGTGTATCTAAAGAAGATCAAGATAAAAGAAAAAGAAGAACATAAAGTGATGGAAACTTTGAGTGAACAATGTAAGACGCAAATAGAATGCATGAAACAGATTCAAAGGGAAATTCAGGAAATGAAAAATTCCATGGAAAGTTTGAAGAAATGCTTGAATGAAGCTGAAAATAGAATCTCAGACCTTGAAGACATCATGGAAGCTTATGATCATGAAAGAAAAGATCTCTTAAAAATAAGGAACCAAGAAACAACAATTCAACAGCTGCAAGATGATGCCAAGAGAAATAACATAAGATTAATATGCATCAATGAAAAATCAGGGGTCAATATAATGACCTGCAAAGACTATTTGCAGAAATAAAAGCAGAAAAATTTCCAAACCTGGGAAGAGAATCTGATATTCAGATAAGTGAGGCATACAGAACCACAATTAACCAAAACCAAAATAAATCTTCACCCAGACATATAATAATTAGGCTATCAGAAATACAGCACAAGATGAAAATACAAAAAGCTGTCAGAGAAAAGAAACAGATCACCTACAAAGGAAAGCCTATCGGAATCACGGCAGACTTCTCAACACAAACCTTTAAGTCAAGAAGAGCTTGGAGTGAAGTATTTCAAATCCTGAAAGAAAACAACTTTCAAGCCAGACTGATGTACCCTGTTATTTCTCCTTAAAAATTGATGGAGAAATAAGATACTTTCATGACAAAGAAAAACTGAAGAAATGTATGGCCACCAAACCAACACTACAAAGAGTACTGAAAGACACTCTAGAAAGAGACAAAGACAGCTACAATCTTAAGAACAACAACAAAAGGAAACCACGAAGTAGGGCAAATAATTAAACAGAAAATGTAGAAAACCAACAACAGAAAAATATCATGACAAGGATGCGTCAGTACATATCAGTTATATCAGTCAATGTAAATGGTCTCAACTCACCAATAAAAAGAAACAGACTAGCAGAGTGGGTTAAAAAACAAAACCCAACAATATGCTGTGTACAAGAAAAACATTTCACTCAAAAGGAAATTCACAGACTAAAAATCAAAGGCTGGAAAACAATACTCCATGCAACAGGAACCCAGAAAAAAGCAGGGGTAGCTATTATGTTTGCAGACAATGTGAACTTCAAACCAAAAATGATCAAAAGAGATACAGAAGGTCACTACTTACTTCTTAGCAGAAAACTTCAAGAGGAAGAGATTACAATCATAAATATATATGCACTGAATATGGGAGCACTCAACTATGGAAGACAATTCTTTTTTTTTTTTTTTTTTTTTGTGGCACCGGGGATTGAACTCACAACCTCGCACCTGCCAGGGCAGGCGCTTAAGGAACTGAGCCAAACTCCCAGCCCTGGTTTTTTGAGGCAGGGTCGCACTATGTAGCTCAGGCTGACTTTGCGCTCGCGCTGTAGCCCAAGCCAGCCTCGAACTCACAATGCTCCGCCTACCTCAGCCTCCCGAGTGCTGGGATTAAAGGTGTGTGCCACCACGCCCGGCTTGGAACACAATTCTTAATAGACATGAAAAACCAAATAAACAATAATACAGTTATAACAGGGGACCTTAATATCCCATTGTCACACAGAGATAGATCAACCAAACAAAAAAATCAGCAAAGAAATAGTAGAACTGAATCAAACTTGTGAACAAATGGACCTAGGAGATGTGTACTGAGTATTCCACCCATCAACATCAGGATACACATTCTTCTCAGCTGCACATGGGTTATTCTCTAAAATAGATCATATACTGGTCCACAAAACATGCTTAAGTAAATGCGAAGGAACTGAAATAATTCCATGCATATTATCTGACCATAGCACAGTAAAATTAGAAATGAATGACAAAACAACCTACAAGAACACCATAAACACATGGAAATTAAATAATACTCTCCTAAATAACCAGTGGGTCACAGAAGAAATCAAAGAAGAAATTAAACAATATCTACCACTGAATGAAAATGCAAATAAAAATTACCAGAAGCTGTGGGACAAAATAAAAGTAGTCCTCAGAGGGAAATTTATAGTACTAAACTCCCACATCAGAAAAACAGAAAGAACACACATAAACAACCTAATGTTGCACCTGAAACTTCTAGAAAAAGAAGAGCAAGTCAAGTCCAAAGCCAAACAAAGGGAGGAAATTATAAAAATCAGAGCAGAAATTAATGCAATTGAAACTAAGAAAACAATACAAAGAATTAATGGATCGAAGAGTTGGTTCTTTGAAAGAGTAAAAAAAATTGATAAACTCCTAGACAACCTTATCAAAAAGAGGAAAGAAAAAATGCAGATTCACGCAATAAGAAATGAAAAGGGTGAAATCACTACAGACCCTGTGGAAATACAGAAGATCATCAACACCTACTTTGAAAACCTTTACTCACATAGGTTCGATAACACAGAAGAAATGGACAGATTCCTAGAAACCTATGACTTACCAAAGCTGAATCAAGAAGATGTAGAACTGCTGAATAACCTGATTTCAGCTAATGAAATTGAAAATGTAATCAGGAAGCTGTCAACAAAGAAAAGCCTGGGCCCTGATAGATTCACCGCTGAATTCTACAAGAAATTTAGGGAAGACTTAATGCCAACACTCCTCAAACTCTTCAGTGAAATTGAAAGGGAAGTAAGTCTCCCTAACTCATTCCTGGAAACAAGTATTACCCTAATATGAAAGCCAGAGAAAGACCCCACCCAAAAAGAAAATCACGGGCCAATCTCCCTCATGAACATAGATACAGAAATCCTCAATAAAATAGTGGCAAATAGAATACAGAAAGTTATCAGAAAGATTATACACCACGATCAAGTGGGATTCATCCCAGGAATGCAGGGATGGTTCAACATACGCAAATCAGTAAGTATGATACACCTTATCAACAGGACCAAGGACAAGAACCACATGATCATCTCAATAGATGCAGAAAAAGCTTCTGACAAAATCCAACACTCATTCATGATAAAAACCCCACAGAAAATCGGAATAGATGGTCTCTACCTCAACTTGATAAAAGCCATATATCATAAACCAACAGCCAACATCTTACTGAATGGACAAAAACTGAAAACTTTCAACCTAAAATCAGGAACAAGACAAAGATGTCCATTATCACCACTCCTATTCAATATAGTTCTGGAAATATTAGCCAGAGCAATTAGACAAGAGAAAGAAATAAAAGGAATAAGGATAGGAAAGGAAGAAGTGAAATTATCCTTATTTGCAGATGATATGATACTCTACATAGAAGACCCCCAAAAATCCATTAGAAGATTTCTAGAAGTAACAACTAACTTCAGTAAGGTTGCTGGATACAAGGTGAACACTCAAAAATCAATAGCATTCCTGTACACAAACAACAAAGTCACTGAGAGAAAAAAGGGAAAACGCACCCTTCACTATAACATCCAAAAAATGAAATACTTAGGAATTAATCTAACAAAGGAAGTAAAAGATCTATACAATGAAAGTTACATTACTCGAAAGAAGGAAATCGAAAAAGATTTCAGAAAATGGTAAGATATTTCCTGTTCATGGATAGGAAGAACAAACATCGTGAAAATGGCCATTCTCCCAAAATTATTATACAGATTTAATGCAATCCCAATCAAAATACCACTTGCCTACCTCACAGAGCTAGAGAAAGCATTCCTGAAATGCATCTGGAACCAGAAAAGACCTAGAATAGCAAGGGCAATTCTGGGTAACAAAGGGAAGGCAGGAGGCATCACAATCCCCTACTTGAAACTATACTACAAAGCTACTGTGATAAAATCAGCATGGTACTGGAATCAAATCAGACCTGAAGATTAATGAAATGGATTAGAAGATACAGCCACAACTACAAACACACTTAGCCACCTCATCTTTGACAAAGGGGCCAAACAGGTACATTGGAAGAAAGATAGCCTCTTTAACAAATGGCGCTGGAAAAACTGGCTTTCCATATGCCATAAACTAAAACTAGATCCAAGCTTATCACCATGCACTAAAATAAAGTCAAAATGGATTAAAGATCTGAACATTAAAACAGAGACACTGAGCTTACTAGAAGACACAGTAGGTAACAATCTTGATGACATAGGAATAGGCAGAGAGTTCATGAACAAAAATCAGAATGCACGGGAAATACTTCCCAGAATCAACAACTGGGATCTCATCTTACTAAAAAGTTTTTGCATGTCAAAGGAAATCTGTAACAGAGTGAAAAGAAAACCCACGTACTGGGAAAATATCTTAGCCAATTGTCCATTAGACAAAGGACTTCTATCTAAAACATACAAAGAATTAAAAGAAATCAGGCCCCTAAAATTCAAGGACCCAATCCAAAAATGGGCATCTGAGATGAATACACAATTCCCAGAGAAAGAAATACAAATGGCAAATAAATATATGAAAAAATGTTCAACATCAATGGTCATTCGGGAAATAAAAATTGCAACAATTCTGAGATTCCATCTCACTCCAGAAAGAATGGCCAAGTTTAAAAAATCAACCAACAACAAATGCTGGAGGGGCTGGGGGGAAAAAGGAACTCTTCTCCACTGTTGATGAGAGTGTAGACTGGTGCAACCACTGTGGAAGTCAGTGTGGAAATTCCTCAAGAAAGTCCGATTAGAGATCCCATTCAACCCAGCTATCCCACTTCTGGCCATGTTCCCAGAAGAATTGAAAACATCATAACAGTGTTATCTGTGCACCCATGTTTATAGCAACCCAATTTGTAGTAGCCAGATCTTGGAAACAACCCAAGTGCCCATCAATCAAAGAATGGATAAAAAATATGTAGTATTTTTATACAATGGAGTACTACTCAGCTATTAAGAAAGATTGCATTGAGACTTTTATAAGTAAATGGACACGACTTGAGACCATACTTATAAGCGAGATAAATCAAACCCACATGTGTAAATACTGTATTGTGTCTCTAGTGTAAGAAACTGAAAAAGTATATATGATCCAAGATCTATAATAAATACTGTGTAAGGGTAAAAACCTCTCAAAGAGCAAAAGTAATTGGGAAGGGAAAAGGGTGAAAGAGGGAAGGGAAAAGGAAAAGATATAAATCTGTATATATGTATATGTAACATAACTAGAATGAGCATACTGCTGAATGTATTAGTTATTGAGAATGAATAGTTAATACTCATATGATTAGATCAATTTTACATGTCTATATCTGTTAATATAAACAACCATTTTGAAGATAATGATATGCAATATTGTAACCATTGTCAAGTTTCTATCATCCTGTATTGTAAACGTGTAATGTTACTGTTGTGCATTTACTCTAGTTGTTTGTTTGTCTCTTTTGCTTTTTGTCTTTCTTATATGTGTCTTTTTTTCTCTTAAATAAAAAAAGAAGAAGAACTGCACCTGCACTACCAGAAAAATACTCTTGTACAAACGGGGGATAGCAACTTTTATATATGGTGATTCCATATTCCCCAATTGTAGCGAATGGAAGGTGATGTCCAGTAGTAACACGAAGACAGGGAAGTTTCCTCAGCTTA
Source organism: Dasyprocta punctata (assembly GCA_004363535.1). NCBI lineage: Eukaryota > Metazoa > Chordata > Mammalia > Rodentia > Dasyproctidae > Dasyprocta > Dasyprocta punctata. The sequence goes on from RJWM01033704.1 coordinate 12,565, forward strand.
GATTTCTTACTTAGATGTTCAGAACAGAGAACAGAAATTAAGCATATGCTTTGGTTTGTGAGTTTCTGAAATGAAAACAGATGTGCATTTTATGTCAGTCAGTTTGCCATGGATGAAAACAGTTTATATATGCAAGATTATGTACCCTAATGTAAGGAAACAGCCTGCAGCTAGTTGAGTGATTCCCTAATAGTAGCCCAAGGGAGAAGAGTACCTCAAAGTCCTGAATGACTCTGCTGTAGGATTTTGGGCCTAGATGCAGCATGAATGGTGAGTTACAGTTCCTTATATGAAAAAGCGGATGGAGATATAGCATTGTGCCTCATCGCCATGGAAGGTGCCCCATCTTAGTCAAGTTCAGGTGAAGTCTCTGTCAACAAAGTCATTAATTGTGAAGACTCTTGGGCGTGTGCTTCAAGAAACGACGGTGATATATGGATCTTATTTCTCGGTTTTTGCTGCTAAGATGTAGATTGTGAATAAAAGGCTTTTGCAGCACTGGTGAAAAGAAGGAGCCTGCAAAGCATTGTGTGTTTCTGCAAGAAGAACTGCAGCTGGGAACCATACCTCCACTACCAGAATGATACCATTCTACAAAAAGAGGCCAGGAACCTATAATATATGGTGATTACAATCATAAATATATATGCACTGAATATGGGAGCACCCAACTATGGAAGACAATTCTTAATAGACATGAAAAACCAAATAAACAATAATACGGTTTTAACAGGGGACCTTAACACCCCACTGTCACAAAAAGACAGATCAACCAAACAAAAAGTCAGCAAAGGAATAACAGAACTGAATCAAACTTGTGAACAAATGGACCTAGGAGATGTGTACCTAGTATTCACCCCACCAACATCAGAATACAGATTCTTCTCAGCTGCGCATGGGTCCTTCTCTAAAATAGAACATATACTAGCCCACAGAACATGCTTAAGTAAATGCAAAGAAATTGAAGTAATTCCATACATATTATCTGACCAGAGCACAATAAAATTGGAAATTAATGACACAGACCCCCACAAAAACCTCATACACACATGGAAATTAAACAACACTCTTCTAACCAATGAATGGGTCACAGAAGAAATTAAAGAAGAAATTAAACAATATCTGCAATTGAATAAAAATGCAAATACAGATTACCAAAAGCTGTGGGATACAATGAAAGCAGTCCTCAGAGGCAAATTTATAGCACTAAACTTCCACATCAGAAGAATGGCAAGAACACACATAAACAACATAATGCTGCACCTAAAACTTCTAGAAAAAGAAGAGCAAGTCAAGTCCAAGCTCTATCATCCTGTTGGTAAAACTGCAATGTTACTCTGGTCATTTGTTTGTCTCTTTTGCTTTTTGTCTTTGTTATATGTGTCTTTTCTTCCCCACTTAAATAAAAAAATGCACAAAAAATTTAAAAATACCACATCTTTTTTATCCATTCTTTGATTGATGGGCACTTGGATTGTTTCCAAGATTTGGCTATTACAAATTGTGTTGCTATAAACATGGGCACACATATATCAATGTGTTATGATGCTTTCAATTCTTCCAGGAAAATGCCCAGAAGTGGGATGGCTGGGTCAAATGGAATCTCTAATCCTACCTACTTGAGCAATCTCCACACTGATTTCCACAGTGGTTGCAGCAGTCTACACTCCCAGCAACATTGGAGAAGAGTTTCTTTTTCCCCACAGCCCTTCCAGCATTTGATAGAGGTTGATTTCTCTTTTTTTATTTAAAAGGAAAAAGACACATATAAGAAAGACAAAAAGCGAAGGAGACAAAAAAAAAAGACTAGAGCAAATGCACAACAGTAACATTATAGGTTTACAGAACAGGATAATAGAAACTTGACAATGGTTGCAATATTGCATATCGTTACCTTCAAAATGGTTGTTTACATTAACAGATATAAACATGTAAAGTTGATCTAATCATATGAATATTAACCATTCTTTCCCAACAACTAATACATTCAGCAGTATGTTCATTTTAGTTATCTTACATATACATATATACAGATTTGTATCTTTTCCTTTTCCCTCCCCTCTTTTCCACTTTTCCCTTCTCAATTACTTTTGCTCTTTGAGCAGTGTTTTACCCTTACATAGTATTTATTGTAGATTTTTGATCCTATATACTTTTTCAGTTTCATACACTAGGGAGTCAATATGGTATTTACACATGTGGGTTTGATTTATCTCACTTATGAGTATGGTCTCAAGTCATGTCCATTTACTTATAAAAGTCTCAATGCAATCATTCGTAATTGCTGAGTAGTACCCCATTGTATAAAAATACCACATCTTTTTTATCCATTCCTTGATTGATGGGCACTTGGGTTGTTCCCAAGATCTGGCCATTACAAACTGGGTTGCTATAACCATGGGTGCACAAATATCACGTTGGTAAGATCTTTTCAATTCTGGGAAAATGCCCAGAAGTGGGATAGGTGGGTTGAATGGGATTTCTAATCCTAGCTTCTTGAGGAATCTCCACACTGATTTCCACAATGGTTGCACCAGTGTACACTCCCACCAACAGTGGAGAAGAGTTCCTTTTTCCCCACAGCTCCTCCGGCATTTGTTGATGGTTGTCTTTTTATTATTGGCCATTCTTTCTGGAGTGAGATGGAATCTCAATGTTATTTTAATTTGCATTTCCCGAATGACCATTGATGTTGAACATTTTTTCATGTATTTATTTGCCATTTGATTTCTTTCTCGGAGAAGTGTGTATTCATCTCAGATGCCCATTTTTGGATTGGGTCCTTGAATTTTAGGGGCCTGACTTCTTTTAATTCTTTATATGTTTTAAATAGAAGTCCTTTGTCTGATGGACAATTGGCTAAGATATTTTCCAAGTTCGTGGATTTTCTTTTCACTCTGTTAGAGATTTCCTTTGACATGCAAAACTTTTTAGTACAATGAGATCCCAGTTGTTGATTCTGGGGAGTGTTTCCCATGCAATTTGTTCATGAACTCTCTGCCTACTCCTATGTCATCAAGATTTTTAAACACTCTGTCTTCTAGTAAGTTTAGTTTCTCTATTTTAATATTCAGCTCTTTGATCCCTTTTGACTTTATTTTAGTGCATGGTGATAGACATGGATCTAGTTTTAGTTTACAGCATATAAAAAGCCAGTTTCCCATCACCATTTGCTAAACAAGCTTTCTTCCAAAGTACATGTTTGGCCCCCTTGTCAAAGATGAGGTGGCTAAGTGTGTTTGTAGTTGTGACAGTATATTCTAGTCTAGTTCACTGATCTTTAGGTCTGTTTTGATTCCAGTACCATGCTGATTTTATGACAGTGGCTTTGTAGTATAGTTTCAAGTTGGGGAATGTGATGCCTCCTGGCTTCCCTTTGTTGCCCAGAATTGCCTTTGCTATTCTAGGTCTTTTCTGGTTCCAGATGCATTTCAGGAATGCTTTCTCTAGCTCTGTGAGGTAGGCAAGTGGTATTTTGATTGGGATTGTATTAAATCTGTATAATAATTTTGGGAGAATGCCCATTTTCATGATGTTTGTTCTTCCTATCCATGAACAGGAAATATCTTTCCATTTTCTGAAATCTTCTTTAATTTCCTTCTTTAGAATAATGTAATTTTCACTGTATAGATCTTTTACTTCCTTTGTTAGATTGATTCCTAAGTATTTCATTTTTTGGATGTTATAGTGAAGGGTGTGGTTTCCCTTATTTCTCTCTCAGTGACTTTGTTGTTTGTGTACAGGAATGCTATTGATTTTTGAGTGTTCACCTTGTATCCAGCTACATTACTGAATTTGGTTATTACTTCTAGAAGTCTTCTAATGGATTTTTGGGGATCTTCTATGTAGAGTATCATATCATCTGCAAATAAGGATAATTTCACTTCTTCCTTTCCTATCCTTATTCCCTTTATTTCTTCCTCTTGTCTAATTGCTCTGGCTAATATTTCCAGAACTATACTGAATAGGAGTGGTGATAATGGACAACCTTGTGTTGTTCCTGATTTTAGGTTGAAAGTTTTCAGTTTTTGTCCATTCAGTAAGATGTTGGCTGTTGGTTTATGATATATGACTTTTAGCAGGTTGAGATAGAGACAATCTATTCTGATTTTGTTCAGTACTTATATTATGAATGGGTGTTGGATTTTGTCGAAAGCTTTTTCTGCATCTATTGAGATGATCATCAGGTTCTTGTCCTTGGCCCTGATGATATGGTGTATTACACTTTTTGATTTGTGTATGTTGAACCCTCCCTGCATTCCTGGGATGAATCCCACTTGATCATGGTGCATATTCTTTCTGATAACGTTCTGTATTCTATTTGCCAGTATTTTATTGAGGATTTCTGTATCTATGTTCACGAGGGAGATTGGCCTGTGATTTTCTTTTTGGGTGGGGTCTTTCTCTGGCTTTCATATTAGGGTAATACTTGTTTCCAGGAATGAGTTAGGGAGACTTACTTCCCTTTCAATTTCACTGAAGAGTTTGAGGAGTGTTGGCATTAAGTCTTCCCTAAATTTCTTATAGAATTCAGCAGTGAATCCATCAGGACCTGGGCTTTTTTTGTTGGTAGGGTTCTAATTACATTTTCAATTTCATTAGCTGAAATTGGGTTATTCAGCAGTTCTACATCTTCTTGATTCAGCTTTGGTAAGTCATAGGTTTCTAGGAATCTGTCCATTTCTTCTGTGTTATTGAATCTATGTGAGTAAAGGTTTTTCAAGTAGGTATTGATGATCTTCTGTATTTCCACAGGGTCTGTAGTGATTTCACCCTTTTCATTTCTTATTGCGTGAATCTGCATTTTTTCTTTCCTCTTTTTGATAAGGTTTTCTAGGGGTTTATCAATTTTATTTACTCTTTCAAAGAACCAACTCTTAGATTCATTAATTCTTTGTATTGTTTTCTTAGTTTCAATTGCATTAATTTCTGCTCTGATCTTTATAATTTTCTCCCTTCGTTGGGCTTTGGACTTGACTTGCTCTTCTTTTTCTAGAAGTTTCAGGTGCAACATTAGGTTGTTTATGTGTGTTCTTTCTGTTTTTCTGATGTGGGAGTTTAGTACTATAAATTTCCCTCTGAGGACTACTTTTATTTTGTCCCACAACTTCTGGTAATTTTTATTTGCATTTTCATTCAGCAGTAGATATTGTTTAATTTCTTCTTTGATTTCTTCTGTGACCCACTGGTTATTTAGGAGAGTATTATTTAATTTCCATGTGTTTATGGTGGTCTTGTAGGTTGTTTTGTCATTCATTTCTAATTTTACTGTGCTATGGACAGATAATATGCATGGAATTATTTCAGTTCCTTCGCATTTACTTAAGCATGTTTTGTGGACCAGTATATGATCTATTTTAGAGAATGACCCATGTGCAGCTGAGAAGAAAGTGCATTCTGATGTTGATGGGTAGAATTTTCTGTACACATCTCGTAGGTCTATTTGTTCACAAGTTTGATTCAGTTCTGCTATTTCTTTGCTGATTTTTTGTTTGGTTGATCTGTCTCTCTATGACAGTGGGGTATTAAGGTCCCCTGTTATAACTGTATTATTGTTTATTTGGGTTTTCATGTCTATAAGAATTGTGTTCCATAGTTGGGTACTTCCATATTTGGTGCATATATATTTATGATTGTAATCTCTTCCTCTTGAAGTTTTCTGCTAAGAAGTAAGTAGTGACCTTCTGTATCTCTTTTGATCATTTTTGGTTTGAAGTTCACATTGTCTGCAAACATAATAGCTACCCCTGCTTTTTTCTCGGTTCCTGTTGCATGGAGTATTGTTTTCCAGCCTTTGATTTTTAGTCTATGAATATCCTTTTGGGTTGAATATATTTCTTGTACACAGGATATTGTTGGATTTTGTTTCTTAACCCATTCTGCCTGTCTGTTTCTTTTTATTAGTGAGTTGAGACCATTTACATTGATTGATATAACTGATATGTACTGGCTCATCGCTGTCATGATATCTTTCTTTTTTTATTTAAGTGAAGATAAAAAAAGACATATATAGCAAAGACAACAAGCAAAAGAGACAAACGACTAGAATAAGTACACAACAGTGACATTGCAGGTTTACAAAACAGGATGATAGAAACTTGACAATGGTTACAATACTGCGTATTGTTATCTTCAAAATGGTTACTTACATTAACATATATAGACATGTAAAACTGATCCAATCACATGAACACTAATTGTTCTTTCTCAATAACGAATACATTCAGCAGTGTGTTCAATTTAGTTATCTTTCATATACGTGTATACAGATTTATATCTTTTCCTCCTCCCTTTTCTCTTTCCCCATTTTCCCTTCCCAATTACTTTTGCTCCTCCAGATGCTTTTTGCCCTTACATAGTATTTATTATAGATTTTGGAACATATATACTTTCTCCATTTCTTGCACTAGGGAGAGAATACAGTATTTACACATGTGGGTTGGATTTATTTCACTTATGAGTATGGTCTCACGTCTTGACCATTTACTTATAAAAGTCTCAATGCAATCTTGCTTAATAGCTGAGTAGTACGCCACTGTATAAAAATACCACATCTTTTTTATCCATTCTTTGATTGATGGGCACTTGGGTTGTTTCCAAGATCTGGCTACTACAAATTGTGTTACTATAAACATGGGTGCACAGATATCACTGTGGTATGAAGTTTTCAGTTCTGGGAAAATTCCAAGAAGAGGGATAGCTGGGTTGAATGGGATCTCTAATCCTAGCTTCTTGAGGAATCTCCACACTGACTTCCACAGTGGCTGCACCAGTCTACACTACTACCGACACTGGAGAAAAGTTCCTTTTCCCTCACAGCCCCTCCAGAATTTGTTGTTGCTTGATTTTTTAATCTTGACCATTCTTTCTGGAGTGAGATGGAATCTCAGTGTTGTTTTAATTTGCATTTCCCGAATGAACATTGATGTTGAACATTTTTTCATATATTTATTTGCCATTTGTATTTCTTTCTCTGAGAAGTGTGTATTCATCTCAGATGCCCATTTTTGGATTGGATCCTTGAATTTTAGGGGCCTGATTTCTTTTAATTCTTTATATGTTTTAGATAGAAATCCTTTGTCTGATGGACAATTCGCTAAGATATTTTCCCAGTTCGTGGGTTTTCTTTTCACTCTGTTGGAGATTTTCTTTGACATGCAAACACTTTTTAGTAGGATGAGATCCCAGTTGTTGATTCTGGGGAGTATTTCCCATGCATTCTGATTTTTGTTCATGAACTCTCTGCCTACTCCTATGTCATCGAGATTTTTACCTACTCTGTCTTCTAGTAAGTTAAGTGTCTCTGTTTTAATGTTCAGATCTTTAATCCATTTTGACTTTATTTTAGTGCATGGTGATAAGCATGGATCTAGTTTTAGTTTATGGCATATAGAAAGCCAGTTTTCCCAGCACCATTTGTTAAAGAGGCTGTCTTTCTTCCAATGCACCTGTTTGGCCCCTTTGTCAAAGATGAGGTGGCTAAGTGTGTTTGTAGTTGTGTCTGTATCTTCTAATCCATTTCATTAATCTTCAGGTCTGTTTTGATTCCAGTACCATGCTGATTTTATCACAGTAGCTTTGTAGTATAGTTTCAAGTAGGGGATTGTGATGCCTCCTGCCTTCCCTTTGTTGCCCAGAATTGCCTTTGCTATTCTAGGTCTTTTCTGGTTCCAGATGCATTTCAGGAATGCTTTCTCTAGCTCTGTGAGGTAGGCAAGTGGTATTTTGATTGGGATTGCATTAAATCTGTATAATAATTTTGGGAGAATGCCCATTTTCATGATGTTTGTTCTTCCT
>RJWM01033705.1:0-20349 GCA_004363535.1 Dasyprocta punctata
AAAGCATCCATTTCCCTGTTCCCTATTATCTGTCTTTTATTTTGCTCTTTAATGTATAGTTTGCATTTCTCATACAACAGAAACGTTGTAATGTTTCAGCTTGTGTGCTTGACTTACTTCACTTGACATTTTGGTCCCAAGCTGTATGCATCAAAAGAAACTTCTTGAGGGATGTCTCACAAACTGATTTTTACTCTATCCATTTCATCTTTGAAAGAGAACATAAGGCAACAAATTTTATTATCATTATTATAATTATTGTGGGATTTTGTTGCTGTAGGCAGTGCTGGGATTGAACCCAAGTCCTCATGTACGTTAGTCGAATGCTCTACCACTGAGCTACATCCCCAGCCTCCAGTAGAGTTATTCATGCATCTTGATTATGCAGATTAACGGGCTTCACTGTGATATTTCCATGCATTCATATATCGCACTCAAGCATCACATTTTTCTGATACAGGCGGCCACTTCAAGGATATGAGAGTGATCGAGGACATTAGTAAGTCCCATAATAAGGACTCGAACTTGACCATAAGGCAGAGACGGTCTGGAGGGGAAAACATCCGGGTTATCAGGTGCGTTGGCAGAGACCTGCCTCCAAGGCACTCTGCGGGTGGAGCTCACTGGAACTTGGAACACGTCCGACTCTCAGTTGGAACAGGTCCCCAATGCTCACCTCCACGTCCAGCCTTACACCGTGTCGACAAGGAGTTAGGGCAGAGTCCCTGGACCGACCGCGGGGGCAGTAGCTGCAAGGGTTCCTCGAGGAAACTGCATTGCCGCCAGGGGGAGGGCGGAAGGGAGACCACGTTGGCCGAGCACCGGCATTCGGATGAGTCTCTCTGGGAGGCCCCTGATTTTGTCATCTTCTTTACTACTCATCACATTTTAATGGGAATAAGTTAATAATCTTTGAGTGGAAAAGAAACTGAAGTTCAGAGAAGTTAGGTATTTGGTTCCAAATCACAGAGCAGTGCCAAAATGTAAATCCAGAAACATTTGAGCCCCACATTTATGCCACTTCCAACGACCAAGAAAATTCTTTGAGGAAGACTTGACTTCATTTATTAAGTGTCATTCAACACATGTATTTCTAAAAAAAATAATAAAACTCCAACAACATACTTCTTCATAACAATGAAATCAGAAAATGCTTATAACTGAATGACAGTGAAAAAAGACAAACTTAAGAGCGCAGCTAAAACAGAGCTCAGAGGAAAATTTATAGTCCTAAAAAGTGTGTCTAAGAGCAGAAAACAGGCTCAGATATCAGTGACCTGAGCTTCCATCTCAAGAAACTGAGTAAAGACACTCAGAGAAATTAGAAGAAATGTTTGCATTTCTAAAAATAAAAAGCAAAAACCAAGTAAATAGAAAAAAAATCAGCAAAACTCAACGTTGGTTCTTTTGAAAACTATAAATTCCAAGTAAGACTAATCTAAAAAAAATAAATAAATAAAAGAAGGAAGAAAGCACAAATGGCCAGTGTCAAGATCAAATACATTCTAACAACAGATTCTGTATGTAAGACATTGAACATGAGGAGGAAAAAATTAATCTGTTTTGATACCATCGGGCAAAATCACATTCTAGATTGTGTTGTGCTTAATTTCACCCAACACACATTTGTTGGAGGAGCACATAAGATGTGGTCAGTTTGGTATTATACACCTAGAAGGAGAGACCACACATATTTTGGAGCTGGACAGAGCTGAGTTCAACTCCAGCTCCTACCTTGATGTTAAATGTGTGACTTTAGGCCTGGGAAGGGTGCAAAAATAGATCATGAGAGAAAGCTGTTTGTGTGGACTATACTGTCTTTTGAAAAGTTTGAGCATTTTATTTTCTTCATTTGCCTGTTTTAATAAGAGAGGTGTGTTGTGGTCATTTTTCAACAGAAAGGATGCTACCAGCTGGACTGGGAGTGTCGCTCAGTGGTATAGCACTTGCCTGGCATGCATGAGAACCTGGCTTAATCCCTAGCACAGCTAAAAGGAAGTTGCCAATACATACACAACATAAAACATGATAATTTAAAAAATATAACTTGATATAAAATTTTCATTCTAATTTTACACAATTTTTTTGTTGAATACTAGCAGAACACAAGAAAAACTATGCTGATAACATAAGTTATCTTAGTACTATGAGGGGCAAAGCTTCCATCTCTGGTGTTGACCTTTCTGACTGAGAACTCTCCCCCACGTCGTCAGTTCTCCACCAGGGCATTGTTCAGTCTTGCATGCCACAAGGCGTCCAAGATCTAACACAACTGAGGCTCAGATGCTAGATTTACAAGACGAATCCTTAGGATTCTTCACACATTGAATGAACCTGGCAGGCCTAGGAAAAGAGAGCAAAAAGAAGAGATCAAGAAGTGCCACAGTACATTTATGGTTCTGCCCACCAATGAGCGAAGCCCCTTCCTTAGCAACACAAGTACAGGGAGACCAGTGAGTATCCACACACTCCTCTCACTACGCTGGCGAGGATGACTTCAAAGTGTGGTCGACTGACTGAGAAGTGGCTGATACTTTCCCGTTTGTAGGCTGGCTCCTCACGTTGCTGCTGGTAGTGCAGAAGCTCTTTAATCTGATGTGATACCATTGGTTAATTCTTGGTGCTATTTCTTGTGCCATTGGGATTCTGGTCAGGAAGACTTTGCCTAAGCCTATGTTTTCAAGTGTTTTATCTGTTTTATCTCCCAGCAGATTGTTTCTGTTTTAACACTTAGATCTTTGATTCGTTTAGATTTCAGGATTTTAGTTATCTAGAATACATGAAGAACTAAAAAAAACCAAAAAAACAAAAAACTAGACTCCCCCAAAATAAAAGATGCAAGCAAAAATTGGGCAACTGAAATGAATAGATACCTCTCAGAAGAAGTACAAATGGTCAATAAACACATGAAAAAAATGTTTGACATCACTGGCCATTAGAAAAATGCAAATTAAAACTACACTGAGATATCATCTTACCCCAGAAAGAATGGCTGTCATCAAAACATCAAGTAATAACAAATGCTGGCAAGGATGTGGGGAAAAAAGATGTCTTGTACACAGTTGGTGGGAGTGTAAACTAGTACAACCACTATGGAAATCAGTGTGAAGACTCCCCAAAAAATTAAAAATAGTAATTCCATTTGATCCAGGAATCCCCCCCCTTCTAGATATCTTCCCAAAGGTGTTAAAGTCATCATATTGCATAAATAACCATGTTTATGGCAGCATGATTTATAGTAGCTAGTTCTTGGAAACAATATGTATACCCAGCAATAGATGAACAGATAAAGAAAATGTAGTATTTATTCACAAGAAAGTACTACTGTGCCATAAAGAAAGAAAAACTTGAGGCATTTGTAGGTAAATAGATGCAACTTGAGAACGTAATGTTAAGTGAAATAAGTCAGACACACAAGCTTAAATATTGTATTATTTCTTTTATGTGAGAAACTATCTATCCATATACAGTCTGCCAAAAACATTTGTAACACTTCCGCAATTCACAAAATTAGTAAATGTCTGGAGGCTGATGGCTACCACTTCGAGCACCTCTTATAATTGTAGAGGCCAAGGGTAACTTGTATTAATCTCATGATATCTCAATAAATTTAATATTAAAATATTTATACCAGTTTTTCTTTTCGCGATGGCAAACTCTTTACATATTAGTATCTCAGTTCATGAACTTGATTCTTTCCATGATTCTGGTCACAAATTGAGTAGGATGACAACTGAATTAAATTTAAAGGTTAGGTTCAATGGTGACTTCATGGGGAAATTTGATTCTGTTCTCATCCATTAAAAAAACCAGAAGATAGATAAATCAGAAAGTAAGGAGAACAGATAACTCCTTAAAATATCTATTCTGCTGTTTTAAAAATATTTAAAAATAAATGGTAATTTTGTTTCATTTATAGTACTGGTTTCTTTTGTTCATTGAAAAGAAATTTTTGTCCTTTTATTTGTTTCTTCTTTGTAAGAGACACTCTTTGTTCTGTCAGACTGATACTCTGAGTAACATTTTGGTCATTCTTTTAAGATCATAATACATAGCATATTAACCACTGTTATTGTCCAATTATTTTGTTATGAAATTTTGTTTTATTTTTTCATAGAAGAAATTTTTTATATTTTCTTTATTAATATCTACATGCATTACATTAAAATAAAATATTTTTTAGAATTAGATGTATTAAAAACAAAAAGCATGGCCCAACTTAATTTTGTTTCATTTGCAAAGCCATAGAAATGAGCCCCAAGAAGGGGTGCTGGGTGGTAATAGGTGTGGTGAGAGTGGGTCTCCGGCTCCAGTGGGCCACAGACCGATGGCAGCAATGGCAGCGGATGATCGGGAGCCAGCAGAAGCAGCTGCTGGGACCTTGGACACCCACAGTCTCTGGTGATGATTTGCTTTCTCCTCTTCAGAAACTCCTGGTAGAATTGTTGGGTTAAAGGGCAAGAGGCAGCAGTGTGATGGATCCTGCAGGGGGCACTTGGAAGCCACTGGCAAAGGGCCACAGGTGTTTTTTTTTGGGGGGGGGAGTTGTTTTTTGATTTGATTTAGTTTGGTTTGGTTTAGTTTGGTTTGATTTAATTAGGTTTTGCTTTTGCATTGCTGAGGGTTGAACCCAAGGGCTTTGCACTAAGCTACATTGCCTGCCTATTTTTCTATTCTATTCTATTCTATTCTATTCTATTCTATTCTATTCTATTCTATTCTATTCCATTCCATTCCATTCCATTCCATTCCATCCCATCCCATCCCATCCCATCCCATCCCATCCCATCCCATCCCTTTCCTCTTCTCTCCTCTCCTCTCCTCTCCTCTTCTATTTTGAAACAGAGAGTCACTCAGTCACCTAGGCTAGGTGACTTAGTCACCCAACTTGCAGTTTGACCTCGCCCTCCCAGAGTGCTGTGTTCATAGGCATGCACCATCATGCTGGGCTACCTGACTTATTTTGCATACAGCAAACTTGAGATAAGTATCCATCAGGTAGAAAACTATTCTTTCCATAAATATGAGATAAAAAGCCACAGGCTTCAAAGAGAGTGGCTGCTACATGGCTAGGGTGGGGTGGGCAGCGGGGGAAGTGTTCATTAAATCATAGTTAGGGCTGATTTGGTTACATGTGAGGAAGAGGAGAGCCTTAGAAGTAGTGGCTTCTGGGAGGGAGAAGTGTCAGCACCTGCTCTTGTGATGGGCCATCTTGGGCTCACCTGAAGCCAACTGTCTTGACCAGTTGGGTACCGTGGCTGCAAGTGCAAAGTCACACCATCCCACCAATATGTTAACCTGGGACTCTCCACATGAATCCATTCCAGGCAAAAAGAGCATCTCTTCCTTAAGGAGCTCTCCCGCCCTTGGAAAAGGAGTCTGTCTAGGCCAGTTAGGACTTTTGAAGCTATTTTTGCCTTACATTAAATGAAGGGAATATGATTATGCTCCATTATAGTTTCTGATTTATTGGGAATTTCATTATGGAAAAGAAGCAGCAATTACATTGTTAAGATGATTTCTCTCCATGAATATGTAAATATTCACATCCAATATTCCAATAAAATGGATGCACCTCCCATATGTTGGGTAATATTTTGAAGGATAGACCCAGAGTATACTTTATTTTTTTTCTGTCTTTTTTTTATTTAAAAGAAAATAGATACAGAAGATAGAAACAAAAAGCAGGAAAGACAAACAACAACAGCAACGACAGATCTGATACAATTACACTGTAGGTTTACACTCTGAGGTGGTTGAAGTTTGACAGTAGCTACAATATTACATATCATTACCTTCATAGGGGTTGATTATATTGACAGACATAGACATGCAAGGTTTATCAATTCAGGAATATTAATTTTTCTTTTTCAATAGCTAATGTACTTAGTAATACAGTTTTTTTTAAGCTGTCTTATTTATGCATGTTTATAAATTTATGTCTTTTTCTTTTTCCCTTCCTTTCTTCCTTTCCCCTTAGAGTACCTCTTGTTATCACTGAAATAACTACCCATAATATCAAGCCTAATATAATCAAGCTAAATAGTTCAGAGTGAAACCAATAAAGGATAAAAGAAGCCGGGCGTGGTGGCACACGCCTTTAATCCCAGCACTTGGGAGGCTGAGGTAGGCGGAGCATTGTGAGTTCGAGGCCGGCTTGGGCTACAATGCGAGTGCAAGGCCGGCCTGAGCTACACGGTGCGACCCTGCCTCAAAAAACCAGGGCCGGGAGTTTGGCTCAGCGGCTTACGGGCCTGTCAGGCAGGCACGAGGTTGTGAGCTCGATCCCCGGTGCACAAAAATAAATAAATAAATAAATAAATAAAAGGATAAAAGAATGGTCATACTTAAGAGAAACAAAAAACTAAAGAGATCAACAAACAACAACTACAACATATCTGATACTCTAAAATTATAGGTTTAGGAATTTAGATGGTTGGAATTTTACAGTGGTTGCAACATTGTATATTATTACCATTAAGGGGGCTGTTCAGATGGACAGATAAAGACATATAGGATTGATCTGATCATATGAATATCAACTGTTCTCTCTCACCAGTTAATGCATTTAGTAGTATAGACTTTTAAATTATCTTATGAATACCCTCATATAAAACTATGTCTTTTTTCCATAGCTTCCTTCCTCGGTTCCCCTTGTAATACCTCTTATTGTCTTCAAACTAAATCCCTTACCAATTGGCCAAGTATAGTCAAACAAAATAGTATTGAATAAAACCAATAACAAATAAGGTAATGGAGGCAATACATAGTAATGCAACGTTGATTTCTATAATGCCTCATACTAGCTTCAAGGCAGTTGCCTATATCATCTGTTGTAACACAAACACACTAAGATAAGTTAAAATCCCTCAGAACAGAACAGCGAAAGTAATACCTGGTTTTGAAGCTAGGTGATGACATATCATTGAAGGCTACCCTTATAAATTTTGTTATCTTTAAGATAGCTGTCTTTGTCATCATGTATGAAAAAATTAGGCTGGTCAAGGTAGAATAGGATTAAACTAAACAGCTCATTGAAAACAATACTGGACTTAACTCCCATTGATGGATTATTCATTTGTCTACCCTGCTCGGTGGTATCTCTCTGTCGCTGTTTCTGGAGCAGTGGACTTCTTTATCTCTCTCTAGAATGTCATTCAGTATTCTTTGTAGGGTTGGCTTGGTTGTCATAAATTCTTTTAGTTGTTCTTTGTCGTGGAAGTATCTTGTTTCTCCATTGATTTTAAAAGATAATTTTGCAGGGTACATCAGTCTGGGTTGAAAGTTATTTTCCTTCAGGGTTTGAAATATTTCACTCCAGGCTCTTCTTGACCTGATGATTTGTGTTGAGAAGTCTGTCATGATTCTGATGGGCCTTCCTTTGTAGGTAATCTGTCCCTTTTCTCTAATAGCTTTTAATATTTTGTTTTTGTGTCGAATTTCTGGAATCTTGATTATTATATGTCTGGGTGTAGGCCTATTACGGTCAAGTTTAGCTGGAGTTCTATATGCTTCAGTTATCTGAAAGTCTCTTCCTGTTCCCATACTTGGAAAATTTTCTGTAATTATTTCTGTAAATAGGCTTTTAATTTGATTTGTATTGACCCCTGCTTTTTCACTCACACCTTTTATTCGTAAACTCTATTTCCTTAGGTTGTCTTGCAGCCGTTGCACTGCCACTTCCAGACTTCTTATTATTTTTAACAGGTCTTTTCTCTCTCTCTCTGAGGTGGCCATTTTTTCTTCTAGATATGAAAGACTGTCTTTAGTCTCCTTCAGGTGGTTCTGCCAACTTTTATTGAAGTCTTTGAGTTCCTGGTAATCTCTCTGAATCTGATTGATATGTTCTAAGTCTTTATTTGTTTCATTCTCAATCTCCTGTGATTTTCTATCCTCCACCTTTCCGGCTATGTCTCCTTTAGAGGCGCTTAGGGATTGCCCTATTATGTATTTCATTTCAGTTCTCAGTTGGTCTAACAGTGCCGCTTTAATTTCTTTCATAGCTTCATGGAGTTGTCACCCCACTTCGGTTGTCATCTCCTCTGAGAGTTTAATTTTTGGACTCCCGACCTTGTCTGTGTTTGCATCACCTGGGTTTGTGCTGCTTGTATCAGAGTCTGGAGAGCGCCCTCTACCTTTCCGTCTTGGCATTTTCCTGGGCTCTGCTGTGTTTCCCCAGCCCGCCTCTGCTCTGCGGATGTCTGGTGAAGTATGCGAAGATAGGGCCGTCTGCCTAACTTCCTCTATCACCCCCAGGGCACCTGTGCAGATTCCGCCAGGACCCTCCAGGGCCTGGTGTGGGCAGGGAACCGTGCCTAATTAGGTGCGGTTCCAGTTTCAAAATGGATGCCTGTTCCTCACTCTCCCTGGGGAGTGGGGGTGGGGGGCTGGGGCCCGTCAAGTTTACTCACTCGCCAGCTCCCAACCACCTCTTTCCATGATCGATCGCTGCCTCCGCCGTCTCCGCCTTAGCCACAGAAGTTCAATCGCACATCGCGAGCACTTTAATTGCACCTTCCCAGTTTGAGTCCACCGCTAATTGGATTCAGCTGCGGTCAGAGGCGCCACCACCTTTGTTTGTTTACTTCTTCTTTTTTTACTCTTTCCATGGGCTACAGTTCTCCTCCTAGACTCCTCTTAGGTCCAGAGGACCCATCTCCCTCCCCTTTCCTTCTTTCTGTTATTATATTATTTTGTATTCCAGCATTTGGATGGTATATTCCAGGGAGTCTCCCTACGGCGGTGTTATCAGGTTGGCCATTTTGCAGGAAGTCCCAGAGTATACTTTAAAGTAACAGAAAAATTAGTACACTCCTTAAGAGGGATATTTTGTTGTTGTTTTGGGTGTCTTTTTTTTTTGTATCCCACTAACGGACACCAACCAGACAACACATGCTGATGGTTTGCTGTTTTTTTATGGGAACCCCCCAAAAAGTGTTACTGTTATTCATCCCCTGTTAAAAACCTATATTAATAAATTTTGTACATATTTTATCAGGAGTGTGTGTAAGGAAAGAAAGGAAAATTCCTAAAGGACACAAAATCAAATATCAGTAGTGTTTTCTTTGAGTAGTAGGATTCATTAAGGGGTAGTATCAGAATCTCTAGGAAATCTAATCTATATAAATGTAATTATACTTCTGTTTGTTATTAAATAATCATACCTAGGCAACTGGATGAAAGTTTTCTGAAATAGAAAGGTACATGTGGGATGGAGATTTGGGATAGAGAGATTGAAATTACTACAACTGCTGTGAAAATAACAAGATATACTATGGTAGCTGTTGTTGTTTTCCTACTACCTGCTTTGAAGTTCTGTACCAATTTTGCTGCATTATTTTGATTGGCTTTGTTCTGTTTTGTTTTGTTGGATTTTACTATCTTTAAATTTAAAAAATTAAAGAAAAAGAAACTACTGGACTACAATCTGTGTATATGTCCATAACATTTGCTTTGGGCTCCCTTAGAGACAAACATCTGTCCCTCAAAGCAACACAGCTCACAAGAAGAAACCCTACAGGTCATCCCTTGACATCACCATGGAAGCCCAAAGAGTCATGCCAAATACACTAGTCTTCTTGGTTGGAGAAAACAAGCAGTGGTTTTAATGGACCCCCACATTTAAGGTCACAAGTTCTGATGCTCTGAATGCCAACTGTCGGCTTGTGAAGAAGCCACTGTCCGCCCAGAGAAGCCACTGTCTGCCCAAGTCCAAGTGAAAGCTGTGCCTATGTATTCTTCCCAGCTGGAGAATGAAAGCTCGCCTGAACATAAATGAAGGTAATTGGTGGGTTTTTTTTTTGTTTGTTTTTTGTTTTTTTTGAGGCAGGGTCGCACTATGTAGCTCAGGCCAGCCTTGCGCTCGCGTTGTAGCCCAATCTGGCCTCGAACTCACAACGCTCCACCTACCTCAGCCTCCCGAGTGCTGGGATTAAAGGCGTGCACCACCACGCCTGGCTGGTGGGTTTTAATATAAAGGTTTCTGGCCATTAATGAGAGGCAGGAAATGTTTAATATAAGAAAAAGAAGACTATAGGGTAAGAGCCATTTCACTCCCCAGTCTTTTGCTAGGCTCCCAGTACTCTATGTTCCCCATGAAAAACGTCTTGGAGTAACTCATACTGACCAGTTTCCTCGATAGTTGTCCCCTAGCTCATTCTGCTTTCCCATCTAATGGCTGCAGCTTGTGTGTGTAATTTTCTGGCAGTTTCCAGGAAGGAGCTAGCTGAGTGTTGGAGAATTTGGAAAACAAGAGTCATCAGTGAGAGATCCTTGCATCTGTCCTTCTGCCTTAGTGATATGGTTGATGGCATGAGAAAAAATATTCTAGCAGTTCTGCTTCTACTTCCTTTGAAAAACTTTTCTCTATGTATTAGTTTTGTTCTAAGTTACTATACACAGGTGAGGCTCTGGAGATACTTCTAGGCATGTGTCCCCACCTATATCCTTGGCCAGAAGTACTTAAAAATGAATGGAGGGCTGAGTTCAATATGTAGTATAGCAAAAAGAAAAGAAAAGTAAAGTAAAGAAAGAAGAGGTCCTGGTTTTGAAAACAGAGTTACAGGTGACTTAAAAAAATACATACTGTACCTGTCTGTAATTTTAAACATTTTCTATGAGATTTTTACATTTTTTTTTATTTTAAAAAGGCAAATGTTAGTAGACTGCCATGTAGCAACTTACCAAGTATTAGGCTTCCACACCCAGTTCCAGCTAAGGAGATCTCATGTGCCTATTTATGCCAAGTTGCAAGGATTTCACAAAGCGAGAGATAAGTCTTAGCAAAACACACCTCTGCTCTCTGGAAATCCAGCAAATGCATCAGCCCTGAGCATAGCCACTCACTCTGGAAACCAGCAGACAGGCCCTTAAAGGCCATGTCAGACTCAGGGCAGATCACTGGTGGGGGCTGGCAGTGGGGGAAGAGCATGACGGGAAGAAGGTGGCCAGGTGAAGTCCCCTGGCTAGGAAAACCTTCTGAGGCAGACTTGACAGAGGGATGGAAATCACCATCAAGTCCCAAGAGGGATCCCAGCTCAGAGGAGACCAGGGAAAGGTGAGATGTGTATAGAGGGCGAGAAAGCTGTTTCTTCAAAAAGAAAGCAATTGCTGAGGTCCTGGGTTTGATTCCCAGTAGCCAAAATAAAACAAAATAAAATGAAAAGAAAGAAATTACCTGTAGTTATTTTGGCAGGTAAAATTAATATTCCTTGTGGTCACAATCGACTTCAGTTCATTGATGGAAAGACTTGAGCATGAGGCACTGGGGAAGAAAGGAGACGTCAAGAGCAATGTTGCAAGTGGCTCGAGTCTACTTAGATCCTTCATCAGAGGAAGCCCTAGGCAAAACCCTGGGATGAAAAGGTGGAGCAGAAGTCCACTTTGAAGAACTTTTGGGTCAGCAGGGAGCTGAAGGTACGAACCAGTTAGATGCCCATTGTGGAGATAAAATTAACAGGTTGCTGGGATGGGCTAAATATAAAGCACCATTCATCTCCTGAGCCACAGTCTGTTTTCTGAATCTGTTCCCAGTGTCTTCTTCTGAGTGTGCATTGTTTTGTGGGCTAACTCCTAAAAGTGTTTCCTGGGTCAGCAGGAATAAGAATTTACCTGGAATTTTTTCCGATGTCATGCATCACCCAGACCTGTAACGTATGTACCTTCCTTGGATCCAAATGAGAGACTTCCACACGTCCAAAAGTGCTAAAATAGAAGAGACAAAGAATATTCTCAACCCCAAACTTTAGTTTGGGGGTAACTATGCCTCCTGTCAACAACCAGCAGGCTAGACACTATTGGTCAGGCCTACCCTTTGGAATTGACTCATTTACCTTAGAAACTGTCACCTTTTCCCTTTCAACACAATCCTGAATTAGCAAAGATTTTCAAGATAAGGTTTTTAATCTGCACATTGGTCTTGAGCTTTTAAAATACTTGGTACTTGTGGTGGTTCATCTCGACTGTCAGCTTGACTGGTGTGAGCAATGCCTTGGAGATCTGTAAAGCACACTTCCGGTGTGCATGCGTGGGTCATGGGGCTGTGAGCCTGCGGCTGTATCAGGCTCTTGGCCCATTCTTCTCCAGCTTTCTCACTCTCTATGTCGCTCTGCTTCCTTGCTGCCATGGGTTGAGCTGCTTTCCTCTGCATCATCCTCCCACCACGATGTCTCTGCCTTGGAGCCAGCCCACCATGGAAGGAAACCTTTGGAACTATGAGCTAATATGAACCCTTCTTTCATTTAAGTTGATTTTCTCAGGTGTTTGGTCACAACAACAAAAAGCTGACTAATACTCAGAGGATGTGCAGATCAGCGTAGCAAGATCAACAGCAAGGTAGTTAGAACCATGAAGTCTCAGCCCTTCACCACCTGCTGAGTTAGTCTGGGCCTGAACTGCCCCCAGGTGATTCCCACACTCGGCAAACTCTGAGAAGCCCATGATATTCCCTGATCTCATTTCTAAACTCTCCACTAGTTTCTGACAGCTGTCCCTCCTGTCACAAGTATGTAGAACCTAATATCTGAGTATAAAATCCTCAAATGCTAGCGTTTTCACCCAAAAACCCACAGAAGAAGAAAGTCAGAAGATGGCACAAGGGCAAATGTTTCCTTGTGAGTTAAATATTAAATTCACAAAGGAGAGAGGGCACCTACAGTACCCAGGACAAATACATATACGCTCCCATCTCTCAGCCAAACAACCTTATCAGGGAAGAATTAGAGAAAAAGGACAACAGGCAATCAATGTGACAAAAACTGTCAATATAGAAGGAGGTCAGAGAAGAAAGGAAAGAATGTAGCTGGTTCCATGATGAGGATTAAATGAGAGACTAATAGCTGATCCTCACTGAGTAGTGTCTTTGTCAGACAGAGCTCGGCACTTTTCATTAACATTATCTCAGTTAATCTGTGTATCACCATTGCCTCTTCAGGTTCATATGCTGGGGTTCACAGTCAGTGCCGTCTAAAGCAATACAGATCATATGCAATGATGTCCGGTATCTTTTTTCTTTCTTTCAATATGGGGAGCTGAATCCAGAGCCTTCACACTGAACTACATCTCAGCCCTTTTCTTTTCTTTCTTTCTTTCTTTCTTTCTTTTTTTTTTTTTTTTTTTTTTTTTTTTTTTTTTTTTTTTTTTTTTTTTTTTTGAGACAGGTTCCTTGACATCTTTGTGCCTCAGCCTCCTAAGGACCTGGGATTCCAGGCCTTGTTGAAATGCCTGCACAAAGATGAAGAAGGTCAAGAGCCTAGCACAGTTTCCGATGCTCCCTGTAGCAATTTCACTGTTCAATCGGGATACAAACTCTTTTTGGAGGACAGAGGAAGCAGCGCAGTTGTTCATGGGTGGTGAGGATGGGTGGGGGTACTTAGGAGAACAGAGTGAGCACAGGTGGAGACTGGGAGTGTCAGTTTAATAAAAGAGAAAGCTGAGAAAATTACACCAAGTCTGAAGTTGTGATCGTTAATCATGATGTGTCAACCTGACCTGAGTAGGAACCACCTAGCAGATTAGTAAAGGCTTGGGAGTGTCTGTGGCTGACTGACATTCAGACCACAAACCAAGGAGGGGAAGCTGGCTCCTGATGAGGGTATCACCAACCAATAGGCTTGTAGCCTAGGTGGCATAAAAAAAAAAAGGAAAGAAGAAAGTTTCCCCTTTTCCTTTGGAAGACCTCCAGTCTTTGCTGTTGCTTCTGGACATTGTTCTCCACTTTTTCCAGGCTTTCCGCCCACACTCTTCAGCCTTCCAATATAGACCTTGCAGCTTCCAAACACAGACTCACACCAGCAACTCTGTGGTGAGCTTCCAGGCCTTCACGGGCTCCTCTGGCTCTCCAGCACATGGGCCGCCATTTTGGATTCTTCCACCATTGATGGCCACTGGGACTCTTCACCTTTTGAGCCTGTAAGCCTACTTAATAAATCCTTCATATAATTATACATGTATTGTATATTGATTCTGTTCCTCTGAGAGCCCTAACTCATACAGAGGTCAGGAGCAATGCCTGGAAACAGTGTCACAGCCATTAGGAAAATTAGAGTATTTTACATAAAGGAGAAAGCAGATAAAACCATTGATGCAGAAAGACAAATCTTTTTACAGTATACAATTTTTTTGCCTTTATAGCCCAAATCTTTCCTACTGATGTGAAATACGAAAAGTATATATTTTCTCTAGGGATAAAATATCTAATGGGGAACTATGAGAACACTTGAAAATAGGTTTCAAAGAAGTAAGTACCTGGAATTACTGAAGGGTTCTTTTAAGGACCCATTGAGCATCACCTGGACCACACCGCAGGCAGACTCTGCAAACTTAAAAGAAAGAAATGTTTACTATTCCTCCATAAGTTATCTTAGTCACCATGCCCCAAAAGTTGCCTCTCCAACAATGCTTAGGATTAGCTGGTCTAGGAAGGAATGTGCCCTACGGAGTTAGCACAGAAATGCCAGGTCTGAAGAGCTGTGTTCCAAAACACTAGAGCAATTATGCTTCAAAACATAAGAATTCTTGAAGCAGCTGCTTCAGTCTACAAGCATTCAAACAATGAAGTTCAATGGCATTGTTCACAGGGTTGCTATATTCAGAGAAGGAAATCCCAGGGAGGAAAAGGAATGTTCCTAAAGGAGGAAAATGAAGCCAGTACCTGCAAAGTTTCTTTTTCCTAGCACTCTGCCTCAACCCCCACCCACCACCTTGATTGACACTAATAAAAGTGATGAGCTTTTGGACTTTGGCCTTTTGTTCCACAGAGAATATTGGTCACCCCAGAGCTACTCAACTGAAGGGCATTCTCCCTTTCCAGGCATTATGCACAGCAGACACTAAATTTTATTTAGCAGACACAAAATGGACAATTTAGGGTAAGGGTAATAGGAACATTATGGAAATGTAGACTTGGGAGACAGAAGGTGAACTTGAGGCCTGAAAAGGCACTAAGAGAAAAGGAAAATGGATGAATGAATGAATGAATTAGTAAATACAGTTGAGCGAGGAATTTTATTTCTTCATGCAACATTCAGTTGAAATCTTTGCTAAGCACTGGAAGAAACAAAATGAACAAAGAAAAACCATCTATAGTTTTCTCCAAGAGATACACCAGGATGGCTGTGGGGGAGACTGCCAAGCTGCACTCTCCTGAGAAACAAAGCCCCTGGCTAGCAACTTTCCCTGACCCTCCATTCAACCCTACTCACTGAGATACACAGAGATGAATATATTAAACCAGATGTTCCCTTAATTAGCTAAAAGAATGTGATCAAGTTTGGTTGAGAAGCCAACCTGCCTCATCACAGCACATAGGTGAGAATTGTGCCCCTGCTGATGGCTGGCATGGGGGCTCCAGCAGAAGCCTGTGAGATTCCAGAGCTAAGACATGAGATGACATCTCAGCTGAGCTCATGGGACTCAAAAAAGAATTATACCTTCCTATTTGTCACCTTGGTAACTGGAGGCTGTTGTGCCTAGTACAAAATTGCTGTTTCTCGTTACAGCCAATGCCTGCAAAGTTTCTTTTTCCTAGAACTCTGCCTCAACCCCCACTGACCTCACCAACTGATACTAATAAAAGCCATGAGCTTTTGGGCTTGTGGCCTTTTGTTCCACAGAGAACACTGGTCATCCCAGAGCTACTCAGCAGAAGAGCATTCTCCCTTTGTCTTTTGTGTCTGTGTACCAGGTGGGAGACCTGAACCCTCTCTGCACGGGGTTTTGGTGCTACTGGGACACACTTAGGTTCCCTTCTCTCGATCCTAACAACGTTCCATGCTTTCTTCACATTACTAACTGTATGGCAGTGCAATGATAAGCTAATGCACTTTGGCCACCAGTACTAACCCCAAAAGGGTTCTGCTTATATGAATAGGACTAGGACCCTTATAAAACAGCTCAAGGGAACTACCTAGGTGTTTTTTACCCTCCTGCCTTCTGCCATCTGAGAGCACAGCAGCAGGCAGCCATCTTGGAATCTGAGAGCAGCCTTCACTAGTCAAACTGCTGGGTTCTTGACCTTGGACTTCCTGCCTGCAGATTATGAGAAATCAGTAAATTTACCCATGCCCAGATATTTTATCATAGCAGCACAAATGGACTAAACAGTATTCACTTACACAATTTTGTACTTGCCCTATCCTCAGTTACCTAAGTTTAATTTAAAGCTGTGTAATTAATAGATTTTACTTCTTTCTTCTTTTTCTTCTTTTCATCTCTTTCTTAAACCTTTTTATTCTTTTCCCCCCAATCCACTTACAAAGAAGTTTTCCTTTGATCATTTCCAAAGAAGCAACTTACAAGAAAAATAAATATGCACAGGTAGTTTCAAGTGAAGGCAGATAATGTGTGAGGGTGGTGGTATTTCTTCATTCAAATCCTGGTTCTGGAGTTAGATAAGTGGGGATAAACTCCCAGATCTAGGTGGGCACATTTAGTAGGTTGCTTAGTTTACAGATGACAACGCTGCACCCCTGTTTTGCCATCTGTGAAAGGCGTGATCCCCATCATATTTACTTCATAGCATTCTTATGGGGATGAAAGTTTTCAACTTATGTAAAGAGCTGTACACAGTAAGTAATAATACTGTTCAATGAATCCAATCAATACCTGGACCAGAGGATTGGAGCAGCCCTAATTGCCTGGCAGCCACAGTCAAAGTAATAGGTAAGAGCCTTGATTCTTCAACTGGAGCCTGGGGACCCTCTACAAGCACTGTAGTATTGGATGTGAAAATCTGCTGGCATGTGCTTCCCAGCCTTTTTCTCAGGAAAGAATTTTACAGTCTTTGCACTCCTAAAATGATCTGTGATCCATTTCCTGGATGCCATCTTCAAGTTTTATGCCTCAACGTTCTAGAACTGTACTGCTTATTGCTTACCTTCTGGGAAACCATGTTCCAGAACACTGAGACAGGGTTACTGCTGCACTCATTCCGGTGTGGGCAATATTTATGGTTTAATTCTAAAAGACATAGTTGAGAGAAAATAATTAAAGTACAAAAGAGCTATCCGGAAACCCCATTCTTCCCTGGCTTTTCAATCACAGTGGAATCATTTTCCAACAGCATCACTGCCAAGATGGAGGCCAGAGAAGGGACACATCTCAGAGCAATTCAACTAATGTGCCCTGAATTCCTTCCAAATCCTTACCTTTCCCTCCAGATCCCAGACTGGAACACAGCAACAGATTGAGTCATTATTCTTGGAAATGGCAGCAAGTGTTCACCCAACAGAGACAAGTCCTGTCCTTATCCCTGAGTCCAGGAAGAATCAGAGGTCAAACTGGCAAAAACGCTTCTCTGCTTCTGGACAGCTCTCTCTGGAGAGTTTCCGTCCCTGCCTCTGTAAGTCCTCTCCTCCTTGGGCTCGGGTGGCCTCAGTGGCTTTCTGCACCCACGTCCATCAAGACAGGCTCAGCCCTCAATGGAGGAGGAGCACAGAGCATCAGAATGGCTTCTGTGTCACTTCCTTCAAGGGCATCGTTATGGTTTAGATCTAGATGTTCCCCCAAAACCTCACGTGCTCACAGGCAGAGCTTTGGGGAGATGGCTGGGTCATGAAGGTGAGGTACTCGTGGTGGATCAGCCCACTGGTGAGTTTATAGCAGCGTGTGATGTTGGGTAAAACCTTGTGGGAGGAAGTGGGTCACTGCAGGAGGAGGGCCTGGAAGAGTCTATTTCCCCTCCTCTCCCCTTGACCTCTCTCTCTCTCTCTCTCTCATTCCAGTCACCATGCCATGAAAATTCTCTCCTCTGCCATGCCCCTCTGCCCACTCAAGGAATTTAGTGGCCAGTTTGAGGAATTTAGTCATTACCCTACAGGCAAAGGAAACTTTCTAGGTTTTAGGCAGGAAGTGCATGCAATCACATCCTTATCTTAAGATGAACACAATGGTCGTCAGGGGGAGGGTGACCTAAACAGGTAAAGGTGAACAGTAAGGATACTATGATAGTCCTTGCAAGAAGGAGCAGACTCAGGCAGCAGTAATGGGATAGAAAAGATTATTTGCTGGGCAAACAGATTAGGTTGGTGAATGATTGGCTATAAAGGGTAAGAAAAGGAAAAAAATCACCATAAAAATGGTGACTACAAGAAGAGGTAACTGCTATTAGCTTAAGTGCAGTAAGCAGTTCACTATGTATATGTATATCAAAACATCACCCTGCACACCTTAAATACATTCACTTTCAATGTAAAACCAATTTTCAAAAGAAAACATGATTGCACACCTGTGATCCCAGCACTCGGAAGGCTGAGGCAGGAGATTGCTGTGAGTTCAAGACCAGCCTGGGTTACAAAGTGAGTTCAAGACCAGCTTGAATTACATAGTGAAACCCTGTGTCAAAAAGGAAAAAAAGAAAGAAAGAAAGAAAGAAAGATCCAAAATTCCCAAAATTATGTCCCAGAACTGTGTGGCATAGAATGAAATAATAAATAGCCAAGGAAGTTGTTCCCTGAAGAGAGAAAGAGAAGGGGACAGACAGACAGAGAGAGAGAGAGAAAGAGAGAGAGAGAGAGAGAGAGAACAAAGGGAAGGAGGAACAGGAGAAACAGAGGTGAAAATAGGGCAGAACCTGAGAACAGCTTGCCTCAACTCAGCATTATCACGTAGTATCATGATTTAAATGCGGTTTTTCCTTACCAAACTCCATGTTGAAGTTTAACTCCCCAAACTATACTGAAGTGGTGAAACTTCAAGACGCATTTGGGGTTGTGAGGGATCTTCCCTGGTGAACGGATTGTTCTTGAGATACAGGATTAGTTCCTTCTAGACTGAATTAGGGCCCATGGAACTAAACTGGCTCCCATAAAAGTGGGTTGTTAAGAAACTGAGTCTGCTTTCTCAGCTCGCTCCCTTCCTTCCCCCCTACCATGTGACTGAGCTCTTCCGCTTGTACCCCTCACCGCTCTGGAAGTCACACTACGCACCATTGTCCACCACGCTGTGAGGTGACATGAGTCCCCGACCAGGCGCGGTCACTCAGTTTCACCCCCGGCACTGTGAGCCAGGCTCTGTCTCTTCCCTTTGGGAGAAGCCCTACCCTGGATACTTTGCCAGAACAATGCAAATAAACAAGCTCATATATAGTCTTGATGAGAGTATAAATTGCTACGCCTTTTAAATGATATGACATCAGTTTGCATCACAATTTACCCTTTACCACTGAAATTTCATTATAGAAATTTCTCTTTCAATATACTTTCAGCATTTGGGTGTGTGTGTGTGTGTGTACACAAGTGTTTCTTGCAACAGGGGTTGATAGCAATAAAAACTAAAACAACCCCAATGCCCAGCAATAAGGTTGGTTAAATATGAAGCCTTTTAAACGAATATGGTTATCTCTATAGCTAATAATTTTATTAAAGCAAGTTGCAAAGCTGTATGTACACATTTTAAATATATACGCTTCTATAGGCAGCCTTTCTGGAAGGAGATGTACCAAATTATTGAAAAGCTACCATCTGAGCAGTGATAGAGAGGCTAGGAGTGGCAGGCTTCAAGGTGATCTCTTTTTTTCTAATTTTTATTTTATTAGCATATTTTTGTTGTATATTCTTTTTATTTTATGCATTTCTGTAATATGTAAGAATTTTTTAAAATAAGCAAGGTTCATGTTTATCATAGAAAATAATGAAAAATGTAGAGCTGGGTGTGGTGGTACAAGCCTGTAATCCCAGTGCTCAGAAGGCTGAGGCAGCAGGATCACAATGATGGAAGCCAGCCTGGGCTACTATAATGGTTGATGCATTGTGTCAACTTGAGAAGTTCAGAAGTTTGACTATATGACTCAGCAGGGGGCCAGGATCCTCACTTTATAAACATTCTAAGCCTATGCAACAGTAGGGCACAAAAATGTTGTAGGTGTAAAGGACCCAGGTAAGGTGGAGAGCCTGCACACAATACAAGAGAGGAAAAGAGGTTTGTTTTCCCCCTCCAGCCCTTCTTCTCCTTTTGTTGCTTTGCTTTTGTTTTGTTTTGGTACTGGGGATCGAACTCACGACCTAGTGCTTGCCAGGCAGGCACTTGTGTTGTTGAGCTGAAACTCCACCCTGCTCTTGTTGCTTTTGCTGTCTTCCACTGCCAGGAACTGTTGCCCTCTGCCCTGCCATGGAACCAGCTGATTATGGACTGAAACCTCCACAAACTGTGAGCTAAATAAACCTTTCCCCCTTTAACTTTGAGTGTCTGGTATTTTGTCCCAGCAACAAGAGAAAAGTAACTGAGACAGTTACATAGTGAGTTCAAGGCCAGCCTGAACTACATATCAAGACCCTGTTGCAAATTACTTAATTAATTAATAAATAAGACAAACTTTCATACAAATAATCAAAAGCACCAAAAATAAGAAAAAAA
>RJWM01033706.1:0-20358 GCA_004363535.1 Dasyprocta punctata
GTGGATCGAGGCTATTGCTCCAACTGCGGCAGCATGGCTCCAGGATGACTCTCCATTATTAAATTTATGGCCAGACCCTGCGTTTGCTACACCAATATGGCCACGGCCTCAGCCTGCGTATCAACCAGTAAATCAAGAGATGCAGGCTGGCTATGGTACAACCAGATCATGGCTCCAGGGAGAATCCCCTCCTGTTCGGTTCTGGCTCCTGAAGGTGCCTGACACGATCATACTGTTGGTTGGGCTGTTGACCTGTGCAACCACTGTGGAAATCAGTCTGGAGATTCCTCAATAAGCTAGCATTAGAGAGTCCCTTTCACCCAGCTATCCCACTTCTGGGCATTTTCCCAGAGGAACTGAAAATGTCAGACCGCAGTGCTTCATGTGCACTCATGTTTATGGCAATTTGTAACAGCCAAATCGTGGAAACATTCCACGTGCCCATCGATCAAGTAATGGTTAAAAAAGATAGGGTATTTTATACAATGGAATACCACTCAGCTTTCAAGGAAGATTGCATCGAGACTTTTATAAGTACATGGACACAACTTGAGACCATACTCGTAAGTGAAATAAATCAAACTCACATGTGTGAATACCATACCATCTCCCTAGTGTAAGAAATTGAAACAGTATATACGATCCAAAATCTACAATAAATACTGTGCAAGGGTAAGAAGCTGCCCAAGAGGAAAAGTAATTTGGATAGGGGAAAGGAGGAAAGAAGGAAGGGAAAAGGAAGAAGACATAAATTTGTATATATGTATACATAAGATAGTTAAAATCACTATACTATGAAATGCATGCCATTGGAAAAGAACAGTTAATACTCATATGAATAGAACACAGTTTGACAAGTCTATATCTGTTAATCTAAACAGCCCTTTTAAGGTAATGATATGCAATATTACAACCATTGTTAAATTCCTATCGTCTTGTTTTGTAAACCTGTAAGTTGTTGTATTGGATTTGTTGTTGTTGTTTGTTTGTCTCTTTTGCTTTTCACTTTTCTGTACCTTTTTTCTCTCAAGTAAATTAAAAAAAAAAAGAAAGAAAAATATGCTTTAGTGAAATAAATCAGATACACCTAGTAAATATCAGTTTTTTTCTTGGTGTGAGAAACTAAAAGTGCAAATAAAAGCCAAAATGTGTAATAGATATCGTGAAACAGGAAGAAAATGTCCAAATGGGATGGAAAATTAGGAGAAGCATGGGGAAAGAAACGCAAGGGGAAAGAAGAAGGAAAAATAAAAATATTGTGTTTATTGTAAGCAGTATGTATTATTGCTATTCAAGTATTCAAAAAATATCTAAGGAATAAAATCTGTGGCCCCTGTCTTTGAAGAAATACCCCTAGATTGTAATACTGGGTAATTAATATTGCTTCCAAAATATATCCGTTGTTACATTCAAGGGTTTTTAAACTATCGATACAATGTTTTTTGTTTTGTTTTTTTTCTGAGCCAGGCGTGCTACCTACTGTCCTAGTACACAGGGAGACAGAGTGAGATAATGATTATTTTGAAGCTGTTGGGGCAACTTGCTGAGTTAGTGAAACGGGGTCACGAGGTTTAAATGTCAAATTATAGGCTGGAGATGCTGGTCAAAGAAAGGAAAGAAAGACCAAGACACAGAATGGCAGTACAAAGAGAATGCACGATGACCATTTGTCCGCAAAGAACCAAAGTCCAGCAGGCAGGCAGACCCTCAGCACCTGCTGATTGAGGAGGGTATTTGAGGAGGGGGTGATCAGATGACTCAGCGAGCAGCGATGGTCTTAGGCTGAGAACGAGGCTATACCGGAGTGTCTTGAGTCTGAGTAGACTTAGTGTTAGTCTTCGGAGGTAGAGGAGGACCGCCCAACCCTAAGGAGCTACTGGGGAGTCTCCAAAGGGTGATGCCAAAACTGCAAGCCTCCGTTCATCCCTTAGACAAATACATCCAACTAGCCACTGTGAATGTGTGGATCCCCGACAACTGAAGGCTCCAGGTTCAATCTTCGGTATTACAAAACATGTAAATAAATAAGCAAATAAATAAGAAATGCACGTACATATATTGAAAGTAAAAATAACTGTTCGATAAAATGCAGAAAATAACTGAAGGAAAAGAAGAGCAGGACAGAAAGGAAAAAGGAAAGAAGGAACTAAGGGAGAAAAAATGAAAAGATGGTAAATAATGGCCTGGGATTATAGCTCAGTGTAAACGCCTCGGGGCTACTACAAAAACAAAAAATAGGTTTTCCCTGTTTATTTTATATTACCTTATTAGTACACTTCAATCTTACAGATTAAGCGGTTTCACTTTGGCAGATTGCTACTGTATATACTCGGGTCATACTAAAGCGCCCATCCTCATCCTTTATTCTTCCCTCCTTGTTCCCTTCCACTTTCCCAATACTCTCTCTTCTGATTCCGCCTCTCCTCCACCTCCTTCTTTCCCTCATTCTTGCCACCCCTTTATCAGGTCTGACATGTGAGTGAATATGCGTGACGTGTGTTTCTTGAGTCTGGCTCTTTACTTGTCGTGGTGGTGAACAGTATTTCCACATATTTGCCTAGAAATGACATGGTTTTCTCCTTTACTGCAGATTAAAACTCCTTTAAATATATATATACTATATATGTCTATATACGTAAACGAATTGTCGTATTTTCTTCATCCACTGAAATTCGAAAGCCTAGAGGTAGTTTCTGTTGCACGTGCACTCGCTTTAAATTCTTTTCAATGAAAACATTTAAGCTACAAGTACCAATTAATTCAGGTGGTCTTACGGCTTATATCTAAATGTCCTTCTGCAACCTCATGCACTCATACGGTGGGGCCTTTGGGGGGCAACTGGATCATGAGTGTGTGTGATGCCCAAGACTTGATCTGTCCAGCAAAAGGCAACTGACTCCCCAAAATTCGTTTCACCAAGCTCAGTCATTCAGGTAATCTCGTCTTCTGCAACCACTCGTAAAATGGCAAAGGGCTTAGCTAACACTGTATTCCTTCACATCGTGCTGCTTTCACGCACTCGTGGAATACGGGAGTTGTGGAGTCAGGGACGCTTCCACCCAGACTGCAGAAGGCCTGGGAGGCCATGCAGTGCTCCTGAGAGGGCAGTGTGTGAGGCTGGCAGTGTGTGAAGCCAGAGCACAGTGGCAAATGCAGAAGGTTGTAGGAGTCAGGAACACCAATAGTCTTGATGAAAGTCTCAAGCAGTCAATACAGATGACCTAGGGAGAGCCCACGCGCACTCTAACCTTAGTGCCACACGCTCACGGACACTCAAGCCCTTCAGAGTTCACATCTTGCCACACAGTAGGCCAGTGCCGGACAAAGAACTACGGGATTCAGCGTTTGCCCTGCCGGCTTCTTGTCCTGTTTGGTCCCACTCGTCGCTAGCCTTCTATTTGCACCTTTCGGCGTAGGAAGGTTTACCTCACCTTACAGTGTATAGCAAGTGTTTGACTTCTAATTTTTACGAAGGCTCATAGCTAGGAGTTTGCCTTAAATCTCAGAGTACATGTCGCAGTTGGACCTTTCAGCAATGTGAAAACCGTCAGGATTCTGGCAGCTCTTACAGATGGGCGAAATGCATTTCGCAGAGGGAGGTCCATGAGAGTGCGATTCTCAACGATGGGTTGGCACAACGACGGGTTTATGTCTGGGTGTGATGTTGGGACGTGCGTGAAGCCTGGTGGAGAGAGGAGGGTCACTGTGTTGCAGGAAGTAACGTGTCGCTTCTGTTCCCTTGTGCGTGCCCCTGCCTCTCACTGCCATGTCATGAACTCTTTCTCCACTGTCACAACCCTGTGCTCTGTGGTCCTGACCAAGATGAAGCCAGCCATGCGTGGAAACCTATGCAAACTGTGAACCCAAATAAGCTGCTCTTCCTCGAAATCGTGGCTATTTTGTCCATGCAAGGAGAAAGAAACTAACGTTGATACCAAGAAGACGACAGGCACGAAGGAGGAAAATTCTATTTTTGAAGACTATACAACATAGGAAGTCTATACATACGTTGATCTTTTGTTTCGTGGAGATTTGCATTACCTTTTCTTTCAGGAAAAGCAGACTGGCACTGCCAACTGTAGCTACTGGGCTACAAACTTCTCTGGGCGGTGACAATCAGTACTGGAAGAAGGGGCAGGGCCCTTGACTCTCTGAGGAGACTGGAGGACGTGGACTTTTCAGCCCAAGGCATAGTGGCCTGGTTCAGTGGATGACCAGCTTTTGCCGAACTAGACAAAATCCAGGAGAAATGTGGACTCACAATTGTAGCTAGAGCCTTGACACTGGTGACGCCTATGTGTGTCCATTTGCCATTGGCAGACTTCTCCCTGCACATGACAGCGCTTCCTGGACTCACTAGCTCCTGTGAAGTCAAAAGTAGAATTACATTTGAATCATTGTTCCCATGTTCTTACGCTATCCTAGGGTTCACAGTTTGTAATGAGTACTCAGTAAAGGGGGAGACTTGAGGCTGGTGCATAAATAAATCACTCTTACTACTAAACGTATCCTACAATGTACCAATGCAAGAAAAACTTTGGGCATGAAGCCATAAAACTCTATTCTGCAACTGTGGAAATTGAAAAGATTAGACTTATCAAACCATAAGAAGTAAGACCAGCACGTTAAAATGAGTGCGTTCCATGAAATGCCTAACTTGTATTACAAATGTTGAATCGACTCCACCGGGCAGGGTCAAGAGGGAAAAGGCGCACGAATCAAGTATGTCAAAACTGTCAGCGTACGCCTGAATCTTGATCTGTGATTCAAAAGTGTCTAATTTCAGAGGACAAGGCTACACTTCATTGGATATAGTTTATCATTTTAGGTTAGGTGACCTACTTCTTCGGATACTGACAAAGTTAAAATATCCACCCGCCTGGCAAAGCAAAAAAACAAACCGAAACAAAAAGTCCTGAGAGGCTCACCGTATTTGCATCAGCATCTCTGGCCGTAGAAATGAAGCAAACAACAGAACCACCTATGTCAGGGTATAGATAGGCACAGGCTGAAGCTCTCATCACCTCAATGTGTAACATTTCTGGATTTTCATCTGTCTGTCCTGAGATAACAGATGGAA
Organism: Dasyprocta punctata; assembly: GCA_004363535.1. NCBI lineage: Eukaryota > Metazoa > Chordata > Mammalia > Rodentia > Dasyproctidae > Dasyprocta > Dasyprocta punctata. The sequence goes on from RJWM01033706.1 coordinate 5,081, forward strand.
CATACAAACCTTCAGATGTTGGTTATATCGAAGCAGCAAACACTGAGATAAGACCATGTTCTGGCTTATTACTTAAACTACTATCTCTGATTTCTCATGCTAAAAAGCAGTGTTTTTCCTTGAAATATCATTAGCATCTTACCACACAAGCCATTCCACTCCCCTTTGAATTTTTAAAAGTCACTTTAAAACATAACCTACCTATTGTCAGTGTTACGGCTTCTTCAAGATTTAGAAGTACATTTTGAGTTGTAAAACTCCAAATTCCAACTCAAATCAACCTTCATTTTCCCAATAAGGTAGAAAACAAACTAAAACGGAAATTTCTCCTTTCCTCAGTTTGAAAACTAGCAAGGAATTGAGACACAAGTCATGTCTTCCTTGTTTTATAAACTGTTCCAATATACACAAGGATTCTCCTATTACATCGCGACCTCTAAAATCCTACAGAGTAATTATCAATACAACCATTGTATGAAAAAAAAAGTAGGTCCCTGTTTTGCATAAAAATCTTAATAGTTCCAAAGGTAGTAACAGAGACAGTTATAATTCTAGCTTTTCCTTCAATTGTAATACTACAGGCACAAACCTCACTTGGCTACAATTATTCCCCTAAAAAGACAAGAAATGACTAACCTGGTTTAAGCATTTGTGGGCCAGACAGCCAACATGCTGAGTTGCTTAGATTCTTCATATGACCCAAAGGGGCTAATATTTCAACGGACGTCTGGGCATTTTGAAGGAGCAACAACGCTAGGTCATTTTTTGCTGCCCCACTCACCAAGCGGAATCTCTCATGCAGTAGAATACTAGACACCTTGACAACTTTTAGAGGTTCCCCAGGATGCTTAAAGCCCAGTATTACAACAGTGTCTTCAGGCTTCCTGTATGTGTGGGAAGATTTAATTAAAACAGACGCGCTAGGAAACCTCAGTCTCCAAGCCATATTAGGCCTTCAAAGGTATTCCTTTAACTGGACCACACAAGGTCCCTAGTTTACTGCCAGAGAAATCAGAATTCTATGTATGAAGTCAGCACTCACAGACAATAGGACTACAGAGGAACTAAATAATAGAGGCACCAATCAACCGGGCAGAGACAGTTCCTTGGTCGGCCTGAAACTAAGATGTCATGGCACAAGAGACATGATTCAGGAACTGTAGGATTTTCTTTTCTTACCCAAAGAAACCTTCAGCAATCTAATCTGGATGTAATCGATAACATGATATCAGAAGAGGAAAAACATAAGCTTACATGTTTCTGACACAGTGGGCAGCCGTGAGAATCCAAGAGCTGCTAATAAGGGAACCACTGCAGATGTGGGGGCTACAGCTTATGATAATGGCCTGCCAAGGCATCGCACGCTGGAGAGAAATGCGATCCGTCAAAGCTGAGAAAAAAACAAAAGTGTAGTTGGTGAACTCTTCTTGGCATCCCATTTTTCCACTTCATCGGTTACTAATGGCTCTGTTAAACAGGTTGGCATCATTCAATACGGCTTAGCTTGACATAAGGTTCTCTGTCCGTCTGTCTGCCACCTGCCTGAGAAGACTGCTCCCTTTATCTCTCCAAGCACATTGTTTCTTTATGGTTCAGGTTATATTATTGGGCTCAAGATATCAGAAATGATGTCAGCTTCCTCTCTCTCAACTGTGGGCCTCATGTAGCTATTACCTTAGCTCGTTAGAATTGATTATTGCACTTGCGCCCATTAAGTAGGGCATATTTATGCATAACATGATGAAAACTTAAAATTTTGGAGTTAACACACCTATGCAGTGAACAAGAGGAGACACTTCACTGAATTCATAAGCCAGGTAAAGCAGGTGTCCTTAACAAGAAATTCTGGTTTGAAAGTTGGAAAGCAGGACACATTCAAAACAAATTTATAGGTTATAAGATGAAGAGTTTTAGTAAAGTGTCTCCTCCTCTTCACTACATACGTGTGTTAACACCAACATTTTTATATATGTGTATGCATACGTACACACAAATAATACACATCCACATACATGTCCATACACAAGATAGGTAGTTACACGACTAATCTCTTTAGTTCATCAGGTAGAACAGTTTGTGTTTTCTTGGTTTGACTGTTTGAACACTTTTTGCATACCTAAATCTTGTAATCTGGGCAACTGCTTTTAACATAGCCATATGCAATATATTGACTCGCGTAAAATTCCTGTTATGTCTTTGAAATTCTGTATCACTTTTAACCTTTGGTTTTTGTTTTTTAACTTAACAAAATAAAAGGAAAAACAAATTTTAGAGCTCTTCAAATATTGACATGCTTAAGGAGTGTTGGTTATTGTACACATTGGGAAAATCAGTTGGCATTACACACTGCTGGATGACTAGATGAGTTGAAAATACACTGGTCCCTCAGTTTATCATCCCGATTTCTTTTGTAATTTGGGGATGATGGATGCACGTGGCCTTTTGTGGTGGATTGTGTTCGTCACCCAAAATGGAGTTTGCTAACTGATGCAAAACTGTGCCAGTGCTTTTTAGAATCAAACTGCTTGCGAAGGGAAGCCCTCGTGAACGCAGGTGTCACTATGCAGTTGAAATTTAAGCGTAACTCGGATCCTCAAGATAACCTGGTTTGAGCTCTCCGTATGAAAAATCCCACGAGTCTGGATTTGAGCAGGGAAGACTTACGTCCTCAGTTAAGTAAGAAAAGCAGTAATCTCTCTGCCTATGGCAATGGGAGCTAGCTGATAAATGGTTTTACTTAGATGAAAATGTGGCACACAGGACCGAAATGGGTTCCTGAGTAAGTAAGGATGAGCAGAGAAACGTGAACTGGCCACCGACTACGTTGTGGTACACTTCAGGATAGGCAAGGGAAGAAGGAAGGTGACGACCACGGTGCCATGTGAAGCTGGGCTACACAGGGACCGACAAACAGTTACCACCTACCTGCCAACACCAACAAAATAACTTGAAATTTAAGGTGGTTTTCCTAGATACGCAAGGTACAGGGCAAAGAACTAATTCAGAGTAATTCATTTAAGTCCCATCATTCGGCTGTGTCTCCTTTGCTCCCACCAGTGTGAGAGATGTTTCCACTTCTTAGGGAGTAGTTTATCAAACTAACTTCCCAGGAGTAGTTTATCAAAATAACTATTGTGATCTCCATTCGCTGGGAATATTATGTCAGTTAAACAATACACGCTGCTGCGTGTCTTCTCAAGTAAGAGAAATGTTTCTTAGTACGTAGACGGAACCATACAATTCACAAAAATGGCTTCCCCTCCACCTCCATTCCTCTTTTCAATTTCCACTGTCCTCTTCACTCCCTTCACATACCTTCTTTACTACCATTGTCTGGCGTCTTCCCCTGAGGCTGTGGTGGAGAGATGAAGTGTGGCTGAACAGAAGCCAAATCGGAAGTCAAAACTGAGGCATTTATAGAAGTGGCGACTAAAGGGGATGCAGAAACAGGGGTAGTCAGGGGCCCTTGCTGAGACCAGGGTGCACGGCTGGGCCGGGTTACTTCATGGAGCCAGAAAATGAAAGGGCTCACTTGGCTGAAGACATAGGGCTTCACGCAATGTTCGTCGAAGTGACTCAATATTCCCACCTGCACCCAAGTATTCTTTTGTGGTAGACGGCACACCAGAGGCGCCCCTAGGTCACCCTGTAAGAAAGAAGGAAGAGTGTTAGTTGATGACCTGGGGGATTACCCAAGTACTTTCAGGGGTCAACGGTATTTCTGTAACCCCCTGCCTCTCATAGGCCCTGAACTTGTTACCTTACAGTCATCCTCCCTAATAGCTCTCTTGGCTTCCACACAGAAAGTAAATTCACTTGTCTTGGGCCAAAACTGTTCACAAGTGCTGGCTTGCAGGATACTTAAGTGTCTTTTTTGCAGAATTCCAGGTCTTCCTGGTTAACAAGAGAGAAGAATGGCTTGTTTGTTTTCTGTTCTATTTTGTTTTGTTTGAAATTTAGCCCAAACCTGTGGGAGAAACATGACTGAAGAGCGAGATGACAAGAGAGCATTCTGTTGAGAGAATACTATTCCATTTCCCAGCAAATCATTTCATCCTACCCCACTGCCTTCTTCAGTACTTACCCCTCAGAAGGGACCAGCTGGATAGCCAGCAGTCATACAGTTGTTTATTTTTCTCTTGCTCCAGATTCTCCTCCAGACAAATAGGAAGCACCAGGGGTTGAAGATGTAGTGGCTCCTTCAGAAAGATCAGGCCAGGTCCCAGAGGTCCCTTGGGACCAACGTAGGGCATGGCACGTTGAATGCCCACAATGTGGGCTGGAGCTGGGTCCTGAAGTTCGGTAAGCCCCACTTGTACCATGGCCAGGGCCTCTGAATTTTTTCTGGAAGGAAAAGGTATCCCGTGGTCTATTATTTCCACATTGCCTTTCGAAAAAGAAACTCGGATGTCACATGAATCGATGGCATCGTAGGAAACGCATGAACTTACTCTTACTACCTAACCTACTTGTTGCCAGCAAGTACATTAGACACACAGGGCATAATTAAGTATAGTAAGGCCTTACTAATTCCACCAAGGGTAAACAGTTTTAGAAAGGTAAATGTTAATGTTGAAATGCAAACTCATCTTTGTTGTTCATTTGGGATATGACGCCTGCTAATGCACCTCCGTGGTCGAGCACTCGCCCGGCGCACATAAAATTCTGGGCTCTATCTGCAGCCACCAAAGTTTTGCAACTTAAACATCGCACTACCTAGTATTTACAGTGTTTAATAATGGATGATAATAAACATTAAAACTCAGGAGCGGAAATGAGCCGCTGAAAGGTGCCGCTTGGGACACCCGTTCCCTCACTCTGAGCCTTATTTCCCTTGCGTATATTAACGAGTGGCCAACGCTTTTGAACATAAGAAATTCAGCGACACAACTGAGTTTGGTTATTAAATCTGGAAGTCTTTTTGTGGAGTTTTGGGGGTCTTGTGTGTAGAGGATCATGTCGTCTGCTAATAATGATAACAGTTCTTTCCTAACCTGATTCTATTTATTTCTGTCTCTTGCCTAATCGCTCTGCCGAAGGTTTCCACAACTGTGTAGAATAGGAGTGTTAGGTGTTGGGTGTGGATTTGTCATGGACACACAGTCGGCACTCAAAAGCCACTAGCGTTGCTGTACACAAAAAAACAAACTCTCTGAGAGACAAAGTAGGGAAAGCACACCCTTAGTAACAGCACCCAAAAACCATGAGGTACTTAGGAATCAATCTAATGACCTAAATCGTATGTACACTGAAAATGACAATATTCTGAAAAACGTGGTTGAAGATGATGGCAGCACATGGACAGCTATCCCTTTCTCATGGATAAGGAGAAACAAAATGGTGAAAATGGGGCAGGCTCACCAAACTGTTACATAGAGTTAATGGAATCCCAATCAAAATGTCATTAGCATACCTCATAGAACAACAGAAAACATTTCAACAATTCATTTGGAAGCAGAAGAGACCTAGAATAGCAAAGGAAATCCTGGGTAACAAAGGCAAGGCAGGAGGTATCTCAGTCTCTGACAGCATGCATGCATGCATCTATCTATCTATCTATCTATCTATCTATCTACCTACCTACCTACCTACCTACCTACCTACCTACCTACCTAGTTACTTATTTACATATTTACTTATTTATTTTTTGGTGCCAGGAATTGAACTCACCATGCACTAAGCTACAGTCAAAGTGGTTCAGGGGTCTAACTATTAAAACAGAAACACGAAATCTGCTAGAAGAGAACATAGGCTGAAATCCTGAGAACACAGGTGTAGGAGAGAGTTCAGGAGCAAAAGCTAGAGTGCACAGGAAATACTCTAAGGAATCAACAAGTAGGATCTCATCTTGTCAGAAAGAATTTGCATATCAAAGGAAATCACCAAGAGAGTAAAAAGACAACCCACAGATCGGGAAACTATTTCAGCCAACTATCCCTCAGAAAATGGGCTTACATATAGTACACAAAAAGAACTGAACAAAATCGGACTCCCCAGATCCAAAGACCCAATCCAAAAATGGGCATCCGAGGTGAACACTCGCTTCTCAGATCAACAAGCACGAATGGCAAACAGACGAATGCAAAAATGTCCAGCACCATTAGTCCTTTGAGAAATGCAAATTAAAACAACACTGAGACTGTATCTCACCCCACAAAGAATGGTTGTCCTAAAGAAATCAACCAATAACAAGTGCTGGAGGGCCCGGGGAGAAAAGTGAACCTTCTGCACTTTTGGTGGCTACGTAGACCGGCTGGAACCATTGCGGAGGTCGGTGTGGAGATCCCTTGAAAACTAGGACTCCAGGTTCCCTTTGATTCCTTGTGTTCTTTCCAGCAGCTGTTTTACCAGACTGTGCCTAGAGAATCTGTGGTGCGAACTTTGGTATGCTTGCTGTGCAGATAACCGAAAATCACTTCACAAAAAGAATTTCAACCTTTCTGTTGGGCAGGCCTCTTTGTTTTGCTGTGACTTCGTTGTTTGTACGTTTTTTGTTTTTTGTTTCTCCATTGGCCGTTTTTGGGAAAAATTTTAAATGTAATTCAGCCACCTGAATGTAGTCTGACTGAGGTGTCTTGATGATTATAGGTGGTATTGTTTACCCCATTAAAAGCCAGGTGGGAAGCCCCTGCACAAATAAACGATCACTGTCAAAAATCAAACAAAAAAGTCCAAGATGTGCAATCGACATTGTATAGTGGGAAGAAATTACTCAAAAGCAAAAGGGGGAAAGGAAGGGAAAAGGGAAAACCATGCAAGTCATTTGTACTACGAGTGTCTCTTAGTCCGTTGAAAAGGTAGGTCTGTGCTAATATAAGCTGGGGAAATTTTAACGCCTGTATCCTGTACTCGGAATAATGACTTTAAAGATAACGGTGTGCAATGTATTAACCATTTTTATTCTCCCAATGTTTAATGAAATCTTGTTTTACCTTTTCTTCCATAAAATTAAAAAATTTAAAATCAAGAAACTCAATGTTGTGATGTGAGGGACTGCATCATGTAGATATTGCTGTACAGAGGAAGAAACTGAATTTTAAGACACAAGAGTCCTGAAGCCACGAGAAAGAAAACAAGAATTAGCAGACAGAAGTCTCTCTTCTGATGATGAAGCTATATCCTGATAAACTCATCATAAGTTGAAAATACTATAGGTTGAAAATACACTTAAAATGCCTAATCTGCTGAACACCATAGATTACCAGCACTCTCCCCCACAAAGTGCAAAACAGAGTATAAGCGCTTAACTGTTTTCTGCATGGCTGACAGATCTACAGCTAACTGGCATGATATCGCCTGACATTTTCAAACTTCGTTTCACTGTACTGGAAAAGAGCAACACTCAAAACACACAGTTCCTACTAAACTCATGTTACTTTTGTACAACTTTTCAATAACTTAATTCACAGAAGTTAAAAAATACCTGACAGGAGGACATCAATCAAAGAGCATCTGTTTACGGGCTGTGAGTTAAACTCAGCATAGTTTACATCATCGTTTAGATAAAAATTTATGGACGAGGAGTAAAGTAGTGATTTTGAGCGCTGAGATGATCCCCCAAGAACTGGATGAACACTAATTTGGACAGACATGAGAAAAACTGAATAAAATAGAAAATGGTAGACTTTCTGACAAAAACCTGGAAACATTTCTTACCTGGTGCTTGAGATACACTTTCCCTACAAGCTAAGGAAGTATAACAGATTTGCAGACACGACCAATTTGATTTCTGTAAGGAAAGGAAAATATCCACTTTGTTCAGAAAAAGCTAACCCTAAGTAATATCACTCGTTGCACCGGTTTGTGAGGGTACCTTATTCTTGTGGTGACTTACTCAGACGTACATAAAATTGGCGCATCTAGCAGAGGTAAGGATCCAGTGTTCGTTCAGAATTGAGCCAGCGCAGAAATGGGAGAAAGACAGCTGAACAGAAACCATCCAGGGAAATTCACCCACTTCTGCCTTCCAGCAGTTGGGACAGCGAGGAACAAAGCCTGGGCGTAACCCACACTCTGCAAACAGAACCCACATGAGGATAATGTTACTGATACCACGCTGACGTTTCTGATTTTTGCATTTTCTATTCTTAGGTTTCAGGAAGGTATCTGACTCTGACATCTTCAAACTCAGGAGTATACCTGGAAATACGCTACTAACTCCCCACGATCGTAGGTATGGAAGCCGGCTCTCTGCGTATTTTCCCTGAGTGATATTATGAAATCATTTTGCTCCCGCAAGTAAAGCAATTAGCCACTTCTAAAGAAGTGCATGGGTGTTGATTTCTGAAAGGAACTACACTCAGGACACTCAGGTGCTAGACACACTCTGACCAAGTAAAATATTCTCTCAATATGTGGATCTCACAAGCATTATGCCATCATTTCTGGTCTCCTGTTGCATAGAACCATGACCCGAAGTTTAGACTGACGTTTCTAAAAACATCACATCTCACTTATTCGGAAATTAGGCTTTAGCCTCCAAAACATCCTGTAACGCAAGGTGACCAGTTGAGGCAGATGGCAGTGCTAAACTCACCTGTGGCGGCCTGAGAGACGACAGGCGTCTTGACAAGCCAGAGAGCCTGGAGATTCTCTTGCCAGCTTACACCCACGTGACACTCAGCCAAAGAAACCTTGAGTTCCAAATGCTTGGGAGGCTGTTGCGCAGGCTCATACTGAGGTTCGGGTTTAAACTGAGATCCAGACATGGGTTGTTTCATTGAAACTGTGGCTGGAGAACCATGCAGGAATGAAAAGTTGGAAGAGAGAATGGACTCTTCAGGAAATTTGAAGGAGCAGACTATCAGAATCTGCACGCTCAAGAAGTGGAGAGAAGGGCACATGGGGGGGGGGGAAACTGGGGCAAGCAGGGAAAATGCCCAAGGAAGGGAATGTACAAGAAGGGAAGAGCAAACGGGAAGGGATATATATATATATATATATATATATATATATATATATATATGGAGATGGGAGACAACACGAAATAAGAAAGGACAGCAAGGGAAAGAGTGCTTCAGGAGGCAGGTAAGATACCAAGGCCTCCTTTTGTCTTGGTGAACAGCAGCTTGTTGCCCCAAGTTCTGGGAGCCAATTTTAAGATCTAAATGTTTGACAGGGTTAGAAATGGAATGTTTAGGAACTGGCTGGGTTAGAGACACTTGCGTTTATCTCGGTTTTCTATCATCGCTATCTCATGCCACGGTAAGCATGGTGAGCAAAGCTATAAAATAACGGTTCACAGCGGAAGAGGGCCTACTGGCGAAAAGCATACAAATTAGGACTAGACACCAAAATTGCTTATGAATAAATAGCATTTCTCCATCTGCTTCTAATTCAGGAAAAGTAAAGGAAGCAATTATGCCAGCTTTTAGTTAAGGGTCAGGTGTTAGTGTTTCAGACTGAATGCAAATTCTAACAGTATTAGGTTTAGGGATAGCACATGGTGATAAAAGAGCACCTTCACGTTGGGTCCAGGATCTGTCTGCTTGGTTTCCAGACTGAATCCGTGATGTGGGTGTTCTTTCGATTAGCGAAGCCTGTGGTATGGCTACTTTAAATATCGCATCAGACCAAGCTCTGACTGTGAAAGTTCCAGGCCATACTAGTTTGAGGCTGGGTCTGATTGCTTGGGATTTAGGCCGTGTCCAGGCACGGATTTTGCCAACTTCAGGCTGGATGAAGGAACTCAGAAGTCGATAGTCGGAATAAATCCACGGCATGCCTTTATTCATTTGCATGTGGAACCAAGATCTGACCTTATCAGCTTCAGGTTTGAGCCAGGGTCTGCCTGCTTGGGTTCCGGGGTGACCTGCAGCATCTCTTTCCTGAGTCTGCGTCCCTATTAAACCAAGTTTCCTCTGGATGGTGGGACTCACTGTTTTGGAATCAGGCTGAATCCAAGCAAGAGAAGAATGGCCTTGAGCATAAAACCCAGGTGTCCCTCCATCAACCTCAGCCCAGCTTGGTGTTTGTACTCCTCCTTTCACAGGCGGGGCCCAAAGTTGAATCGTTTTAGTTTCAGGCTGGTTCCAGGATCTGACTGAACCTATTTGAGACTTGAGCCAGTATTCGGTTACAGTACCAGGCTGGGTCCAGGGAAGAATTCCCGGAGTTTCAGACGGGGCCCATTGTCTGATCATCCCAGCTTTGCGCTGAAGCCAAGGGTTGGCCATACCAACTTCAGTCTGGGCCAAGAAATGTGTCACTTCAGGTGCAGCTAGGGACCAAGGCCTCACTGCCTTACTTTTTCGAGTCGAGGATAACGGCCTGAGCAAGTCAGCTGCAGGCCAGGTCCTCATCACTCGGCATTCAGCCTGGCTCAGAAGCTTTATTTCATCACTTTCAGAATAGATCCAAGCTTTGGCTGTGCTTGTTTCAGAGTAGATCCCAATTTGGGCTGTATCGCCTTTAGCCTGGGGTGGAATTCTGATCATACTAGTTTCCGGGTGGTGCAGGGGGCGTGCTCTCTGCCACTCTGCCTCGATCTGCCAAGTAAGTATTTGGGCTTCAAGTTGACTTCCTTGTACCGTATTCCTTTGAGTCTGGAACAGAACTCTGACATTACACCTGTCAGAGAGGATCAAGTGCTTTCTTTCTTGCATTTCAACCTGGGGAGACAGTGTGGCTGTATCAGATACATCCCGAGTGCAGAGCCTGACTGCTTCATCTTCACTGTGGGGAAATGGTCTGATTATGCTAGCCTTTGGCTGGAACCGGGCATTGACTGACTCAGATTCAGTCTGCATCGTTGGACTTACCAAATTCCCAGTGCCCGAAATGGTACAGGACCGTGCTATACCTACTTGAGATGTCCAGGGACCAATTATACCAACTTCTGATTGGATAAATGAGGTGACTGAAGCCAGTGTACGTTGGACCCACAGCTCTAATTTTCTGGTTCCAAACGAGGTAAAGTTTTGAAATTCTGGGTGAGCCCATGGTTGGATGTTTTCTGCTTGAATTTTAAACCAACCTCTGCTAATATGAGAATCAAGTTGGGGCCGGGATCTGGCGGCTTGACGTTCAGGCGAGGTTGGGGTTACAGGTGCTCCAACTTTAGGCAGGGTCCATGTGATGGCATCTGCATCTTGATGTGTCCTCAGGAGACAGTCTTGCGTTTCCATCTGATTGAAGCACTGTGTTGGGTAAGTTTGACTTTGCAGAGACAGAATGACTATATTAACTTCAGGCAGCATCAAGGGTTCCACCAGCATTTCAGAAAACAGGCCTGTATCATCTTCAGTCTGTGTGTAAGAGTTCACACCTGAAGAGTCAGTCTCTTCCCAGTCTGCGGCCGTGGAAGCTAAAGGTGCTGAGAAGGTCTGGAGTGCTGGAGACTCATACCGGGGCCACGAGCAGATGGTGGCTGCTGCAGCCCTCGACCCAAGGTTCACTGCTGCAGATGCACTTGGTCTCCACAAGGTGGTTGCAGGGGTGGCAGCTGGTGTCCAAAGGCTGAAAGCTGGAAATTCAGCTTGACTCCGCTGCGTAACGGTGGAAGCTGTAATTTCAGTCCACATCTTGACACCTGGAGTTTCAAACTGCATCCATTGTGTCAGGGTACCAGACATAGTCTGTGCACTCCCAACTGCCGCCAGAAACTCAGCCAGGGTCTGTGGTGTGTCCACATCAGTCACGGGCTGCGTACAGGAAACTAGTGATGGAGACGCAGACTGAGTCCAAGGTATCACTGTGAAAGCTTCGGCTTTCTTCCAAGGCTTGTCTGAAGCAAACACGGCTTGGGCCCACAGCGCGACTTCATCAGATGATATCGTCAATTCCTTCTGAGTCGTCGCAGTAAAAGTTTCAGACACAGGATATAGCCAGGAAATGGGTGCTGATGATTCAGAACAGGTCCATGATGCAATACGGTCAGAAGAAGACCGTGTCCAGGTGTTTCCTGTGCGATGGGCTACCTGTGTCACAGGTTGTATCCAGAGATTGGCTGTTGGCGATTCTACCTGGCTCCACAGTTGGACTTCCGGAGCTAAAGCTTCTTTCCCAAGACCTCCTGTTGGAGATTCATGCTTGGGCCAGGGTGTCACTGTTGAAGCTATGACGTCTGTCCAGGCGTACTTGTGCGGAGATTCAACCTGTGTCCTGACTTTGGAAGTTTTAGTCTCTGTCCAGGAATTTACTGAGAAAGATTCAACCTGGGTCCAGGGTACGTCTTTTGATGCTTTAGCTCTCTTCCAGGGGTATATCTGTGGAACTTTAGGACAAGACCATGCCGTTACCAGATTTTCCTTTTGGGGAGAAGAATTCAGGGTTGTAGGTGTAGACCGTGTATACACGTTGAGGGTTACAGATACAGGATGTGCCCATAGATATTCTTCCTGGGTTCTCGGTGGGACACTATCCGATGTAGCCTGTGTGCAGGGGGTTAAGGGCAGAGTTTCAGACTGTGCCTGGAGATTTACCGCTGGGGATTCAGGCCGTATCCTACGGTTTACGCCTGCTTTTTCACCTTGTCTCCACACAGTCACGACTGCAGTTTCAGGTTGTGCCCTCGATGTGACTTTATCAAGGAGAAATTTTGTCCAGGGATTAGTTAGATTTATTCCTGGAGGCACTGTCTGTACCAGTGTGGTCACTGTATCAGTTGCTGGCTCTGTCAAATTATTGACCGCCGGAGAGTCATACTGTGTGCACAATTTGACCGTTTTACCTACACCCTCTACCCCGGGAATAAGTGATTTAGGTATAACTTCATCCACCTCTGGCTGTGACTCAAACTTCACTTCTAAAAAATCACCCTGGTTCCACGGTGTCACTGACTCCGAATCAGCATCTAGCCAGACATTGTCTTTCAGAGATTTATCTCGGATTTGAGGCGTTACCAGGTCAGCTTCAGGTGTTGCCCAGGGGTTGACGGCTTCACTTTGTGTTGGGTACTTTACTTGTGGGAACTGCGTGTTGGTCCATTCTGTAAAGACGTCAATTTCATATGTTGCCCAGAGGTACACAGCAGGTAAACCATCTTGCTCCGTTAGTGTGACCACACCAGATAGTACCTGTGTCCAAGGACTTCCAGACGGACCCTCAGCCTGGTGCGCAGGTGTGAGTATATCAGAGTCCGACTGAATCCAGGACTTTGCAGTTACAAGTTCAGACAATTTCCTTAACGGCGAGAGTTTGCTAGCCAGAAGCCCTGCTCTGGGGATTACAGCTGGATAATCAGCCTGGGACCACAGTGCTGTAATGAGATCAGATAGGATCAGTGTACTTGTGTTAACTGCTAAGGATTCAGATGGGGACCACGGTGATGATGCCATTGCATTAGAGCTAGGCAATGCCCAAAGGCTTACTGGCAGACATTCAGCCTGTGTCCATGGTGATGAGACGGTATCAAATGTAGAGCGCACCCAGGGGTTTAATGCTAGAAATTCAGTCCTGTACCAAGGTGCTGCTGTTGTGTGGCATACGGGATGAGTCCATAAATTTGTCCGTGAGCTTCCAGTCTGGGTCCACAATGGTATGACTGTGTCAGACACAGGCTGGGGCCACAGATATCCTGCTTTAGATTTGTCCTGGGCCCATTCCAGAGACACTATGTTGGAGAGCTGCATTTCCCATCGACTAACTGCTGGAGACTGACCATGGGACCGTGACAGTACGGCCGTGTCAGAATTCACAGCTTGATCTCCAGACTCAGTGATTTTAATAGTTCCGGCCTCTGCCCATCGGTTTGCAGCTGGAGATACAGTCTGGGGCCAGAAATCTGTGCCCATCGGACCAAATACATGGTCTGGCCAAGCGTTTGTTGGTAGAAATTCAGATGGAGGGCACGGCGGTATTTTTGCATCACAAACCGGCGGCGAACACAGGTTGCCTACCAGCAGTTCAGACTGGGACCGTGGCCGTATGCTTGGATCGCACAGAGGCATGGGCCGTAAATCTTCTGCCGCAGATTCGGCCTGGAGCCAAGGTGGCAAAAATGTACTAGACACCTGCAGGAGCCTCACACTAACGACAGGAGATTCGGCCCACGGCCACTGTGACATAATTACATCAGACGTACAGGTGACCCATAGATTTTCTACTGCGGATTCTGCCAGGGACCAAGGTGGTGCGATGGTGCCAGACATAAGCCCTAGCCATGCGTTTTCAGGTGAAGGCCATGGCGATGTCATCTTATCAGATACCTCCAGTGTCCACAAAGGATCGAAAGGAGTTTCAGCCTGTGGCCACGGAGACATGACGGCTCCAGAGATGGAATCTGGCCAAAGATTTCCTGCTGGTGTCGCAGCCTGAGGCCTAAGTGGTACAAACCTATCAGACACAGGGTATGGCCTTACATATGCCGCTGGGGATTCACATAGAGGTGACAACGATATGATTGTACCAGATGAAGGCACTGCCCATAGAATTCCTGCTGGCGTCTCAGCCTGGGGCCAAGGTGGTGTGACTGCATCAGAGAGAGGCTCTGGCCATTTATGTCCTGATGGAAACGCAGAGGGAGGCCATGGTGATATAATTAGATCAGGTGAGGGCAGTGCCCACACACTTCCTGCTGGAGACTCAGTCTGGAGCCAAGGTAGTATGCTTACGTTAGATAAAAGCAATGCTGAAAGGTCTGTTGGTGGAGATTCAGCCTGGGGCCACGGAGTGGCTGTTGAATCAGAATCAGGTAAACCCTGTGTGTTCACTGGTGGCAACTCAACCTGGGGCTGTGACACTGTAACTAAATCAGGTGCCAGCAGTGCCCACAGATTTATTGCTGGAGATCCAACCTCGGGTCTAGATTCTGTGATTGTATCAGATAGAGGAGGTGTCCGTAGACTTTCTGCAGAAGATTCAGCCTGGGCCCAAGGTGGTGTGACTGAATCAGATTCCTCCAGTATCTGTGGATAAAATATTGGGAATTTATCATGAGGCCATGGTGCTATGATTGTTTCAGAATCGAGCTGTGGTAGCAGATGGACTTCTGGAGATTGAGCCACGGGCCACGGTAGTGTAAGTGTATCACACAAAGGAATGGGCCATTGATTTCCTGAGGACGATTCGTCCTGGGGCCATGGTGTTATGACTGCACCAGTTCCAGGTAATATCCATGGGTTTACTGTTGGAGAGTCAACCTGGGGCCATGGTGCTCTCATTTCTTCAGATACCAGCAATTTCCAAAGGTTGATTGCTGGATATTCACTCTGGTGTCTCAGTGGCATTTCTGTATCAGAAAAAGACCCTGACCATAAATTTCCTGCTGGTGATTCAGCCTGGAGCCAAGGGAGTACGAACATACCAGACAGAGGCAGTTTCCAGGGCGTTACTGGAGA
>RJWM01033707.1:0-20325 GCA_004363535.1 Dasyprocta punctata
TGTTTCCTGGATCCCTGGGGGCTGGGTGAGCCTTTTCTTTGGGTTGTTTTGGGCACAGATCAACCACTGCTCACAAATAACCTGAGAGAGGACAGTGAGTTGTGGCCGCAGAAATGGTGGCCTGGTAATGTTTCCAATGCTCTCTTTCCCATGTGAGACCGCTGAAGAAATTGCTTTGCAACCAGGAGCCTAACGCCTTGGGGATGGCTAGCCTCTCATCAACAAATTTTCATTATTCCCCTTTTATATACTTTTCAGCTTCTTGGGTAAACTAGGCGTTTCCATTTGGAGAGTAACTTGGAGTCTCTGGGCGAGGAGGCTCTGGGATGAGAGGCATAGGTAGGGCTCCCCTGCGTGGGGTCCTCGTAGTGGCCTGCTTTGCTTTGCTGTCTGTCTTTTGGTTTTCTCTGGTTTCTATTGTTTCAGTCCTCTGGTGCCCCCTGAAGTATATAATGACCACTTGTTTTGGAGCCCATACAACATCTAGGAGCTGTAAAATTTTTTACACTTTGTCAGGAGTCCTCTTTTTTATGTATTTGGAGTTAGCATAGATGTTAACATGTTTTTCCTTTACTAGCAAAAGAGCCCTTGTCAAGGTGATTAGTTTTGCCTGCTGGATTGAGGTTGCAGGAGGCAGAGTCTGGGCTTTTAACATAGAGTCTAGAGTTACCATTGCATATCTTGTTTGTTGGACCCCTTTTAGTAAAACCATACAGTTGCAGTCATGGGGGCAGGCTCCTAGTTTGACTGGGGGCAAGGTAGTTGGATTAAGGGTGCTTATTTTATCTAGAGTTACATGGGGGAGTTTTGCATAAGAGCCCCAGATACCAAGTCATCCTCAGATTTGACAACCAATGGTGTCCTCTCTGTTCATTAAGGTTATAACTGAGTATGGTACTCTTTCGAGTCATTTGTCCTACCAAAGTTAACTTTTAAGCTTCCTGTGTTACTGCCTTACCCAACTGTGCAAGACATCAAAGCGTGAACTCAAGTGACAAAACAGGCTAATGAAGAATGCAATGAGACAATGGTGAGGTAAAAAGAAAGAAAAGAAAAGAAAAGAAAAGAAGAGAAAAGAAAGACCCTCCCACTGAAAGTGAAAGTGAGCTTTGAGAAAGGTACTTCTGACAAGACAGCTAAAACTAGAGCTGGGATCATTTGCAGCAAGGCTGAGAACACATTGTGCAACAAGAAATAGAAACTACTGGTGCCTGCTTGGTAGCAACAGTTGGCAGAGCAGAGCAAACAATGGTGCTGTGAGGTTGAAGAACAGATACCAAAGAGCGTGAGAACTACGGAGGACTGCACGAGGCAATGCATAGCTGCACTGGAGGAAGCTGAGCAACTCAAGGCCAAGGTAAAAGAGACCTGATGCTTGTGGGAGCGAACAAGAGTCAGCTTGACAGCTACAGCTGGTTCACAAGGCTTCCCAGAAGAGATGACAGACAAAGGAGAAAGCACGTGAGCGTGGAAGAGTGACTGCATGATGCATGGGACAGAGGCAACTCGGCGAGAGATGGAAGAGCCCGGGAGGCTCAAAACCATGCCACACATTAGCCAACACAGGCTCACCAGCAGATGAAAGAAACAGAGTGACTGTAACTGCTGACAGAGGTGCATGCAGAATGCAGTTATAAATGAAATTTTTAAAAACAAAAAAATGCCAGCAGCACATATAAGAGGAGATGCCACAATGGGAAAAAACCAATGGCATACATGAAAAACACAGTATCTAGAAAGAGCTGCAACATCTGTGGATGGGAAGCAAAGAGCCAAGTCAAGACCCACAGGTGGAGACAACCAAACGCAATGGCTGCACATCCTAAAGGGGAACCGCATGGTTGTCCTACAACTGGAGACAGCTGAGCAGCAGAGTGGTAGGGCTAAGGGTGAACTGCATGTACTATGTTCATAAATAAAGGAGACAAAATCCCAAAGGCAACAAGAACAACAAGAGACTAAGAGCTTGTGGAGACAAATGCCAGAGGAGAGTCAAAGCAAGTGTCAAACAGAGGCAAAACTGGCCCTGTGGATGAAGGCAAAGCTCAGACAACTCAAACAAACAAACGAACAATGGCTCGCAGTCTCTACGGTCCCTGGAGAAACTACAATTACAAGCCAAGGAGTCAGAGGTGACTGCTACAGACAGAGACAGGACAAACACAGCAAGTACAGGTAAACCTAGTGGTAACTCAAAGTAACAGGGAACCATACCTGAGAAGTGTCACCCCATTTTTTGATACCTAACTGCTGGCAGCAGTTTTTCTCTTGATTTTTCATTAGCGTATGATTATAACTCACAGCAAATATGTACATCACAAGCAATTTGGCGCATACACATGTCTTGGTTCTTTTTATTTCTCTTTCTTCTTCCCTCCTTCTATCCCCTCCCACCCTGGATCCATTTACCATACTTTCAAAGAACCAATTCTTTGACTCATAGGACTTTTGTATCATTTTAATTAATTTCTGTTCTCATCTTTATAATTCTTTCCTCCTACAAGTTTCTGACTTTGATGATTCTTGTTTTGCCAGAATTGTGAGGTTATCTATTTGGGATCACTCTATTATCTTTATGTGAGCCTTTACAGCTATAACATTCCTCTAAAAATGATTTCATTGTGGCCAATGGATTTTCTTGTACTGTGGCTCCACTGTCATCTTTTTCTTTAGAATATCTGAAATTTTTAATGCTTTCATTTTAGGTTACTAGATTACTTTTGATTAAGAAAACTGTAGAAAGTCAGTGACTGCCACAAGTGAATACCAGGCAGAGGCCCCTCTCAATTTCCAGAGTCCTGTCTTGTGGAATTTCGGAATGCACTGCTTGGGGTCTCTGCTCATGCTTGCAGAAATCACTTGTGGCAGATTTTAGTCCACAGATTGCTTTTCCCCATGTTTCTTTGTGAACTCTTGAGCACTCTTACAGAATGTTTTCTGGTCCTTAGAGTATTCCCCAGCCAGGTCCACCTGGAGCAGACGCTTGGGCTGGGGGTCGTTCACCAGTGCTATGTGGGACTAAGTTACTTGGTCAGTTTTGGTCTCTAGCTTCCAGTTCTCAGCACTAATTACCGGCAGGCAAACTTGCCCTTTTTCATCCATGTTGGGGTGATCGATCTTTGTATTGGATGTGATCTTCCATGGTTTGGCTTGGGAAGTTGATTTTACTTCCAAAGGTCCCTTATCATATGGAGGGTTGTCAGGAACAATAAGCCCTTTCCAAGTCAGTAAATTAGCTTCATCAACCTGGATGTTACGGAAGTTTTTAATTCCACAATCATGGATCATTTTAAGTTCCTTCATCTGCCTCTTGTTGGCTGCTATCTTGGATCTGGTGCTGCTACTTTCCCAGAACACATTGCCTCTACTCTCACTTGATTTTAGGAACTTTTTTTCTTTTTTCCCTAATTTCTTCCATGGTCCATTGATTATTCAGTAATTTATTATTTAATCTCCATGTGTTTGCATAGTTTCTGTGGTTTCTTTTGCTATGGATTTCAAGCTTCTTTCTGCTATGATTCTTTAGTACATGGGATTATTTCAATTTGTTTATATTTATATAAGCAAGCTTTATGGTTTAAGATATGGTCCATTCTGGAACAAGTTCCATATACTATTGAGAAATCTTTGTATTCTGCTCTCATGGGATGAAACACTCTGTAGACTTAAATATACATTTGATTACTCTTCCAGTTAAATATATGCTCTCCTTTGAGCTTTTGGATGCTGGTGACCTCCTTTTCTCAACCTAGGATTCTCTTAATTATTTTCTGCAGTGTTGGTTTGAAGGCCAGGTATTTCTTTATGATTTCCTTGTCTTGGAAACACCTTACTTCTCCATCAGTTGTGAAGCTACTGGCAGCCTTTAGGTCTCAGTTCTCCCATTTCTCTTGTGCCTGTCTTCTGGGCAAACTAATGAAAAAGCCTGGGAACTCTCCCCTTGGGAGCCACCTGGAGAGTCTATCACACCAACTTTCCTCTGCCTGAGAATTTCCCTCTAGCCACAACAAACACCTGCCCCTCTCTTTTCATGTTTCATAAGCCATATCAGACTGCTGGGGAGGTTTTCCCTGAGCTCTCCAGAGACCTCAGTCATGTAAGGAAATATTCCTTCCATGGTGTCTCTGTGTGGGGTGTCACCTGGCTGGATCAATTTTGGGTGGTGTCTTTGTTACTTCTCACTCGTTGCTGAGACAAAACACCCGACACCCAAAATTAGGGAAGGAAAGGTTTATTTATCTTACAGTTTTTGGAGGTTTCAGTCTATAATCAGCTGGCTCCAAGGCAGGGTGGCATGGCACAGGAACAACACTTCAAGACAGCAGCCAAGCAAAAGCATCCAGAGTAAAAGGGGGACCAGAGCAAGCTGCTTCTCCTCCTTTATATCGTACACAGGACACTCCCCCCACCCCAGGATGGGTGTAGCATTCACAAACATCTTTGCCTTCCTTTGCACAGGATGAGGATGTTTGCAAAGTAAGACTCCTGGCTCCTTCCTGAGTCTCCCAGTTAAACTTCTGACCTTCTCAAATTGTAACAATGACCAGGCAACTGTGCTCTACACCCCAGAATGTAGAGCTGCTGAGTTACTTAATTAAGCTGCTAGACTTCTCAAGTTGACACAGTGTATAAACCATAGCAGGTGGGAATCAGTTCCACTTTTGTAAGATGATCCCATATACAATGTATAAGTGGACCTGACATTTATTCTATCCAGTCTTTTTTTTTTTTTTTTTTTTTTTTTTTTTTGCCGCCCCGGGGTATTCTATCCAGTCTTATGCACTAGAAAATTCTTTAGTTGAATTGCAGGAACCCATTTTTGACTTTTCTCTGCTTCAAAATTCCTCTTTTCAGGCTCTATTTTCCTGAAATCCTGCAACATGGAGATTACCTGTCACATAATAAGTTTTGCCCCGGAAAATCAAATTTGATGGTACGAATTAATATTATAGCATAGTTGCAATTTTAATTGGACTGATTAAGAAAAAATATAAGTGAAAATCCAGTTGTACACATATTCACACAACACTAGCAGAGGCTCAGAAATTTCAGATGCCCTGCACATAGTTTAAAATTTGCATTAATACCCATAAAGCAAGTAGCAACCCTAAAACATGGAGAGATTTTAAACCAAAGGACTAACGTGGGGCAACAAAATGAGGAAAGTACTGAAAATATACAATACCGATTAAATATCCTATTTTTGCAGTTATAGTTATGTAAGTATGCTAATGTGTTTAATACTAAAAAAAAAAAAAAAGAGAATACAGAGCTATATGTGGTATTCCTTTTCTGTTCAAAAAGCGATGTGATAGTGACTTTATATGTCACCTTGTATGGACTACTGGGTGTCCAGATACCTGAGTAAACAAAATTTCTGTATGTGTCAGTGAGGATGTAGCTAAGTGAGATTAATATTTGAGTTCTTGGATAAAGTCAAGCAGATGGCTTCTCCAATTTAACTGAGCATCATTAAATTCCTAGCATCTGAAAGTATAAAAAAATGTGCAGGAACCCTTAATTTACTCTTCCTAAACCTCAGGAGTGCCCTCAGAACACTTGGTTTTCAGCGTTTCACATACAGACGGGAATCTCCCTGGCTCTGAGTCACTCATGTTACTCCAGCAGCTTCACTGTATCTCCCACTCGTACCCTGTAGATGGAGGGATTTCTCAGTTTCCATAATCATGTAAGCCATTTTCTTATAATAAGTCACTATACATACATAAAATGTTCCATATTTTTTCCAATCCTGTTTTTCTGGAGAACACTTTACCAATGCAATGCATTGAACGTTTCAAATATATTAACTCAGAAAAATAATACAATAAACTTATCTTCAGGAAAATGTATAAATCAATTTAAATATTATCTTAATTTAATTGATGTATTTAAAATCTAAAATAATATTATCCTGATCTGCCACTTCTGAGAAGTATGCTGGATTAGAGTTATGTTGGCAATACCATATACTAAAAAGTAGAAAAGCAATTTGCATGATGCTGTTTAAATATTCTTATATAGACCAGCTGCATTTACAAGACCCCCTGTGATGCTGGAAATGTTCTACATCTGAACTTCTGAATGCAGTATGCACATGTAATTGCACTTTAAAATTTGCAGTGATTGATAATTATTAATTGTTTAATTTATTATTCTTAATTTAGGATTATGTTGTCATATATGGATAATAACTGATTTTAGATGGTCCAGACCCAGCATGTAGGCTCTAAGTATGCATTTGTACATTTCACATTCAATTAGTGAACAAATGTTTATGATTGTCTATTGTCTGCCACTCTTTATGTGTCTAATCTCTTCAGAAGACTCTACCTGAAATGCCCAAGTTGTCATGAATACGACAGTTTCAGAATGCTAAACATTTTTATGTTGAGGCTGGGGACCCTATTAATGATTATGAGAAAGTTTTTTGATATTGAATACACTGAAGTTTTGGAGATCTGCATAAATTAGTGAATTGATATATTTTTTTAAATTTATATTAAACAGCATGAACTCATTTCTCACAGTTGTGGAGGCTGGAAATACAAGATGAGATGTTGGTACCATTGGTTTTTCCCTAGGTCTTCTCCCTTGGCTTGCAGATGGATGACTTCATGTTTCTTGATATGGTCTTTGTCTTTATGTGAGTCCTGTGTGTCTTGTCATAGGATGCCACTTATAATGAACTTATATTTTCTAACAGAAAATGACACAACACTTCAAAATCATGAATGAATACTGATTTATTCAAAATTCAGTTCAGACCAATTAATTTTAATATAATAGAATTAAAAAGTTCTTTGAAATGTTTTTAAATTCTACACTGAAACCATTCTTAGAAAGATTATCATTGATGAGTTTGCAGAGTAGAATCTAAAATGGCCACAAGTAACTGTTTAGGTAAATTCACAGTTGGGACAAATTTCTTCATTTCATAGAACAAAGTGAAATTGAGTGAGTACAGATCTGGATATGAAAATATGACTGATTTCTATTATTAAGAGATACCAAAATGTGTATCAAAAGCATTATTCAATAAATTTTTACCTTTTATTCATTGAAGCTATTTTAAGAAATCAGTTTTTATAAAAATATTGATAGTATATGCTAATCAACTAAGTATCACTAAAATATTACTAATATAGAAATAGACTTCCTGATTCTTTTCAATTAGTTACAATTTCTAAATAATATTTTCTAAAAGTATTAACTATGTAATTATCATGAACACTATCCAGACTGATAGAAACATTTAAGCGCATACAGAGATCTTGAAAAAAACAAAGAAGTATTGTTTTAAATGACTAAGAAATCAGAGACAAGCATTTATACTATTTCTCCCTTAAAGAATCTTCTACTACAAAACCTTGCTTGAATCTTTTCCTGTTTTCTTTATTTCATATATTTATATTTTAAATATTGCATGTGTTTTTATGTCCCTATGTCAAATAAATTATTTACTCTTGACAACACAGCCCATATTGAACTGCTTATTTAATGATGTCTTTGGCAAAGTTCCCAGCTTGGCCTGCAGGGTCTGCCTATTGAAGGTTTTGAACTCAGATAAACGTGGTCACTTTTCTTAGACATATTTTGATCATTTAACATCCTATAGATGTTACCTCAGTCAATAAGTTCACAGTGGAGAAAGACTCACTTTGTTATCAAGAGTGAACCCCATTGTGTGCCACTCTTAAAGAGAAGGTAAGATATCTAGGCCATCTTTGAACGAATATTTTTTTTTGACACAATAACAGTGGCTTCAGGGTCTGTTGCTTGTTGCATCTTTTTTGGAATAACATCCAAAAGCAACACCTTCTCTTTTCCCATCAGCTTTTACCTGGAATGCTACATTGGCATACCTGTTCACTTGGCCATGCTGGTATAAGCATGAATCACATGAATTCCCCAGTGCATACACCAATGCGGGTGTAAGGAGACACCATCTTTATACAGTGCTTGTACTGCAGGGTGGGCACAATGGGAAGAATGTCCTTGAGTTTAACTCTGTGGAAGTAGGCTCTGTGTTTTCTCTCTGTGCTCAAGATTGGCAGAAATGATGGATACCACATATAAAATGGTTAACTTTATACTAGACTTCACTGTTAAAATAGTACTGTTGTAGTGCATTGATCACAGGCTTGAGCACCCTTGAAGACCACTTTCTTTAGAAAGAAGTTCAAAATACACAGAGGAAAGAGAGACCTGCCATTTGACTAACCAATAGATATGTGTCAAATATCTTATCTGCACAGCTTTGTTTTAGACTCTAAGAAATATGGAAGACAAGAGACAACATAAAACCTACCTGTAGGCAAATTAAATAGTATGCTTGTACTCATGGATATAAATGAATCAATAGCTATTTCTACATTTACATATATGACTATGTAAGTATGTATCTATATATGTTCATTTCAAATAAGGATTTAAAATAAATAGCCTTTGCCAAAAGGTTAATAGGACAACATTATTTGATAAAACCTAGGAAAGGCTATAAAAATTCCACATACAAGAAATGTTCTCTGTGATAGGGGAACAATGTTGTCTCAAATATGTCCACATCCTCATTATAGTAACATATGAACATGTTCAATTATATTGCAAAAGGTGTATTTAGGATGCATTGAAGGGACTATTGGAGCAATTTTTATATATTATGCTGAGCAGGTCAACTTAATCACTTTAATTTTTAAATATAGACGAACTTCCCCAATGATGGTCAGATAAAATGGTGAACAGAGAAATAAGTCAAAGATTCCATGACTGTGCAAAGGAGCAAATGATGCTGAGAAGCCTACTTGTTCACGAGAAGCTGCAAAGGGTAAGGGTATGAATGGAGAGGCTTCCGGAGCCCCTAGAAAGGGGTACTGCCCTGCCTGCACCCTGATTAAAGTCTGGGAAAACAAATGTGGTTCTCCAGGATGGTAGCACAACAAATATGTGTTAATTCAAACCAGTAAATGTATAATTTGTTATAGGACACACAGGAAACTCATATACCTGTGTTGCTTGCAATTGAGCAAAGCTCATTACACCTTATCCCTACCCAATTAGATCCTAGGGAATGCAGCCTTTAACACACATTTCTAAATATCTCAAATGAATCCTAATTAATCCTTCTTCTAGATCATTGAACGTAGGAGTCATGCCTTTGCTATTTTAACTTTTTCTACATTTAGTCATCTTTTTATGACAAGGACATTTAATGAACTCTTTCAGGAGTCCTAACTCCTAGCCATCATTTTGTTTTATCACATTACACAGTGCCAGGGACCAAGATAGTCGCCTGGCAATTAACATTGGTAAAAGTAAATATCTCACTAATTAACTCTCATGTAAGTCAGAGCATCTTTATGAAATAATCTATTTATGTTACTGTATTAATTATAAATGTGATTTATTTTATTTCTACTTATCTCTTTAAGCTTTCTAAACCACTTAGTGTTTTTGTTTAGTATTAATATTATTTGTATTTTTTTCTAATTGATTCAAATATTTTGATTTTCCAGGTGAAGAAACAAACATCTTAAAGATAATGGGATGTATCACTTCTCCTAAATTTTCCCAATTAAGTACTCACAGATGAATAAATAACTTGATGATTTTTAAGCAAGAATATGCATAATTCAAAGGTAATTCTCTTCTAATAAATGTAATTTAAAGACATATAATACAGAGACTAGTAGAGAAGAGAAAGAAGATGTGGAGGAGAGAGTAATGAAGGATTAATGGGAAATAGATAAAAGGTATGTTATACATACCTATTAAAATGCCATAAGGGAATGAATAAAATTCTTAATTAATATGCATTAGTAAACAAACAAAAACATAAACTTTAAAAATAAAAGCAAAGACATACAATAGATAACTTCTTCAGAGGATTCCTCATACCCCTGAAGCCTGGTATTTGAAGGATTAGTACGATCTAGTGTATCATTGCACAGCCAGCTTTATAATGGCAATCCCTTAAGGAGATATTTTCAGTATTAACTGGTACTGATCATATAATAAATTAAGAAGATTGCAGAGTAAAGACAATAGTTAGTTACAGTTATATGGGAAAAATTCCCAGCAAATAAAAATAGAAAAATTATGGCATCTTTGCTTGTGAAACAACTTATTGAAGGTACTTGAAGGGGTTTACCTCTCGTAAGTAGAAGGCACAGAAATCTATTAAGATTTCAAGAGGGAAAAATGTAGTGCAGATGCCAACTTTCCATAATAACTGCCTGAGAAATTGAAGAAACGTATTTAAGTGGCTCCCTCAACGCATTTAACGAGTGAGGTCATTAGCCTCCTAACGAGTACTTGTAAATTATGCAGTGGTTCTGTATTATTGATATAACGTAGTCACCTTATTGGATTTTGATAACATGTCAAAACATCTTGAACCTCATTTACCCAAGAAATTTAATGTATCACTCTTTCACAGTTTATTCATTTCTCCTTGGCTTCACAAGAATGAAAAGTTCAAAGATTTTGCATTATATCTCAGCATCAATGTGGCCCAACATCAATATTCCACCAGGCCAGATCCAAGTATAACAACGGGATGTTTTGAGAAGAAAGGGTTTTGAGAAGTGACATGAAGGAAGGGAGGCTCTAGGGTGCTCGCTAGATAAAGCTGGACAGGGTTTATAGGGATTCATGAATGGGCGATATAGAGAGAGACGCAGGTTTCACGTTGGATGCATATATTACAGGGGAGGTGTGGATTTGGGCTATTTTAGGTCTTCTCTCCACAGCCAGTAAATATGCTCCATCAGCATAAAGACTATTAAGTAGCTTCTTTTATTTCTCTGTAAATTTGATTCTCTATGTAGAATATAAATAGTGATTTCTTTGAGGTAGAAATTTTTCTGTGTCCATTGTTTTAAGTTCATAGTTTACCTACAGAATTTGCATGGAAGATGAAGATTATGGTTTAGTGAATTGAAATGTAGGTTTATCTAGCAGAAAGGAGTGTTCTATTTTATTTAGTATGGTTTAATTAAGAGTAGAGAAAAATAAATGACATATTTGCACCCCATACAGTAATGCACTGGGTAACTTTCTGTATTTGGTTGCATCTTGTTTTTTTTTCTGATTTTCTAAACTTCATAAAGAGCTGAGGAGCCATTGGATGGCACTAGTTGAAGTGAGGCTTTTGTGGTGACCAATGCCTGAACAAGGGACATAGGACACTCTAGAAAGGTCTCAGGTTAATATCTCTTTTTCTGTTGTGCTCACCTGTAACCTCAGCGACAAAACAGTGTTTATGATTTCTTGGAGTAAGATGGAAGGTGCAGCAGAATTTAAAAAGAAACAGCTGGAGTGTGATCTAATCTCCATGTTCTAATTTACTTATGTATAAATGTGCATAAGAATTAAATTTCACTGAACAATTTGTCTACTCTCTCCTAGAGCAGCAGTCCTGGCTTCAGAAAACCTAGGGATGCCTTTAAATAATAGATAGATTGTTTAGGGAATGTAGCTTTTATAAATTTCATAATCATTTGACTATGACAGGGCAATTATAGTTGAACCAAGACTATGTCCTCACTTTCAGGTCTCCCTTGTAGATGGCACTTGGCCTCCTTGACTGTGGCAGCGGGAACGTCCGCTCTGCGCCAGCTTTGGGCAGTGACATCAGACTACATTAAGCACTCATGCATTTCTGGATCAGCACAGAAAAACAGAAATACAACTCCAAGGACTGAAAAATGGAGAAGGAAGGTGTTGTGTAGGTCCTTCCTCATGCACAAGGTGGAATTCCAGTGGTCCAACATGGAACTTCTAGTGTGGCCATTCCACTGCTGCCATAGTAACAAAGTAACATCTTCTGTAAGTGCGTAGCATAGGTTCCAACCTTTGTGCCTAAATCAGTTATCAGCTAAAGAATATTAGTGTCAATAGAATTCTCCTACCATGATTTATTTTTGTTGACATTTTTGTTAACTGTGTACTTCTGCTTCAGACTGTCTTAAGAATACAACAGATGATCAAATACAGGGTGAATGTTTAAAGAAATTGCAGTAAAAGACACATTGCCTTTACTCACCCTCAGAGTACTCCTATGCCCCTGTAAACACACATGCCATCATTCTGGTCACTTTCTGAAGCAGGTCTAGAGGTTCGCTATCTTTACTAGCATGATCAAAAATTTAGTGAATGCTGCTTCCCAGTGCAATCAAACAGAAAGGCAGCCTTATAAAATCATGGTATGTCCTCACCGGTTTTACTCACCAAATCGGGCACTGTGTGACTTCTTGCTCTTGCTCAAAGTCAAAATGACTGTGAAATGTAAACATTTTGAACCAATCCATTATCTGGAACATTCCTGGGGACACAACTAAGCACATGCATGAAAAGGGTTTCCAGAATTACTTCAGAAAGTGACAAGAATGGGGGGACAAGTGTGCTTACAGCTTGGGAGATATTTTAAGGAGAGCTGTTGGAAACGTGTATTTTACTATAACTTAGAAAAATGTAAATATTTAGCATACTGGTCACATTTTATATGAGACCAAAAACTTCTCATTTTTTAAGAAAGCAAAAGCCTAGAAAGTCACCTAACATCCATTAAGATGACTACTGACTAACTATGTTTTAATGCCTTTAGCATATACATTTATGTGACCCTTTTCATTCTTATTCTAGAGCATTTGTGTCATCTTATTTCCTTGGCCAAACTTTATCAGTTGAATTAACCTTCTTAAAGGACTATCTCTTACATTGATTTTCTCTATAAATTTTTCATTTTCATTTTAATAGTTTCCTATAAGATTTTTTGTATTTCCATTTGTTGGCTTTTTTTGGTTTGCTTTTGCTTCTTATGAGACTTTCTGAATGTAGAATCTTGACTTAAAGCATTTTTTTCATGGAATGTCATTACTAAGGTGATGCTGAGAATTGAACCCATGGCTTCACCCATGCTAGGCATGTGCTCCTGGATTTGAATACAGTTATTTAGACATCAGTATTTGACCTTTGTTGACACTCATAATTTTTGATATATGGAATTTTTATTTTTAATCTGTTTGATGTATGTTTTTGATTTTTTAAAGATTTTTTTTGTCCCATGACTAATTTTATTTATTTATTTATTTATTTATTTATTTTCATATCCATTTAAAATATATTTCAAGAATTAAGGCAAAATCAAGACATTCTCAGATGAATTGAAATAAAAGAGCTTGTTACTGGCAAACCTATTCTAAAATAGTGACTAAAAAAAGCCCTGTGAACAAGAAATGGAAAAAGGAATTGTTCAATTTCAGGAAAGAAGAAATAACAAGGTAAGCAAATACATGAGTACAATCAACTTTCTTCTCTTGAGTCTGAATAAAAGTTTTTTTTCATTTAATAGAAAAAAGACACATATAAGAAAGACAAAAAGCAAAAGAGACAAACAAACAATAGCAAATCCACAATAGTAACATTGTAGGTTTACAAAACAAGATCAAATCAATATTAATATATCCACTCTGACTTCATTTAATTAATGATTCTATAGTATATTTTTTCATACTGATTTCCAATGTTTGTAAGCTGAATTTTTTAATGATAGCATATAGTTGAGCCATATTCTTGGTTGTCAAAAGTGAATTCTCTGCTTTTTAATTGAAATTCATAAATCATTAATATTTAGCATTTTATTGGTATAATTGTTCATAAATTTACGCATATTGGAATTTATCTGTCCCTTTTATCCGTCCTCCTTTTTTCTGTTCCTGTTTCCTTTTATATTAATATAATATATTTTGGGATTGTATTTTATCTCCATTATTGTGTTAATAACAGTTCCTCAGTTTTTCTAATGATTTATAGTATATTTATTTGGCTTATCACAATATAACTCACATATATTGTAAAAAATTAAAATTGTCTTCCTGTTGTCATTTGTACTATTGCTATCATAAAATTTATTTCTCTATTTGTTGTAAGTAGCACATTTTTACAATTAATATTTCTCTAATTAGACAAGTATCCTTTAAAATGTTTTTTCATAAGTTAAAAACATTTGCTTCTTATATTTACTGTTGTCACCATTTTTCATTCCTTTTTATAGATTCATATTTCCATGTGGTATTATTTTCCTTCCATTGGAAGATTTTCCTTTAATATTTTTTCAATTTTATTTCAAAGATAGTGAAATGCAACAAAAGATAACAGAACAATCAAAACAAAGCAGTAGAACTGGCATAGAACTTCAGACAGAGATACTATAAAAACAATAGCTACTATATTGTATCTTGTTACTTTCAGAATAGTTGACCATTCCATCAGGCATAGCAAAAACAAACCAAAACCAAAACACAATAAAACCAATAAAAACAGGATGTAAAAAAAAAAAAAAAAAAAAAAAAAGGAAACGAAAAATAAACAAAATTAAGCAAACCAATGACAATAATATTGGGGCTCAAAGACAAGACAGAGGATAATCCCACCTATTTGCCACACTAGAAAATGTCATCTACCCAAGAAATGCTGAGACTGTGGGCACCAGTCCTGCAAAACAATCCAGCAATACAAGTATTTGTAACCCAGTTGTCATGAACCCAGCAGGTCCTCCAGGCAGGCAGGATGCTTGGGTGGGGGAGGTCCTTGATTCATAGCCCGGGACAGGCCTGTGGGACACCACTCTTTCTCTCCTCCTGGAGTCCGCACGGTCACGCAGACTCACCAGGGAGGCAGGCTGGCTTGCTTCTGGTTATGGCCTCTCGCCCCTATGACTAATTTTAAAATATGCTTTTTATTTTCTAACACTCAGGAATTTTCCAGAAACCTGTATGTATTTTTAATTTGATTTCATTGTATAAGGAGAAAATATTTGTATGGCTTAGATTTTTTAATATTTTGAAGTTTGGGATTTTTTCACATAGGATATTTTCTCTCTTAATAGATACTGCATGTGTATTTCAGATGGATGCATATACTGGTATTCTCAGAAGTGTTTTACAAATTTCAGTTACATCATCACTTGATACACTTAAGAATTCTGTATTATATTTCCTGAATCCTTGAATGCTTTGTAATTTTGTCTGTGTGTCAGATACTGTGAAGTTAGTTCCTTTGAATGCAGAACATCCACCCACCCCCATTTGTTCTAGACTTATCATTTAGAATGCATTTCAGTCACTAGGGGACGGCTTGATCCTTTCAGGTTTTGATTTTTGAGGTGAGATAGCTAGATGCAGTCTAACAGACTCTGAGGTCTGTACCTAATGCCCCATGGTATATGAAGCTGTGAAAACACACAACTTCCAGAATTTTCTGTAGTCCAGATATTGTTCTTTCTATTTTCCCTTCATTCTTTTTCCCAACGTTGAGTAATTTCTTTACAAAACTGCTTTTGCCAGGATCTGCTGAATGCTTGAAATGGACTTTCTTTCTTTTTTTTTTTTTTTTGCGGCACCGGGGATTGAACTCACAACCTCGCGCCTGCCAGGGCAGGCGCTTAAGGCACTGAGCCAAACTCCCGGCCCTTGGAAATGGACTTTCTGCAAACTTCCAGAATTCTGTTTGTGACTTCTGAACTTCTGGTGTGCTTTCTCATAAGTGTTCTCTGCTTGTATTTTCTCCATTTCTCATCTTATCTCTTTAACACGAGACTGCCTGGTTCTGTCTGGATTCTTTCTTACTGTGCTTTGTTTCAGTATCTTTATCACTGGCCCATGATCAATGTATATGGGAAAAAAAAAGATTTTAATATACAATCCACACAAATGGGTTTTGTTGTCTAGCAACCTTTGTAATTTATCCTTAGAATAATTATTAATATAGTTAATTAACCCATCTAATTTATGTCATTCCCAAATTCATGAACGTATTACATATATCACATACTTTAAACAGATATACTCTTTACATTTCTTACTTACAACCCGTCTTTCGGGGTATGTATATGAACCAATTGACCATATTAAAGAAATGATAATGATTAAGCATATGTATGACTATTCACAGACTACTAAATTAAAAGATTTGCTGGTTGTGAATGTAATTCTTTTTCAGTATTTATTTTTATTTCTATAGTAATATCAGGATTGTAAGAAACTATTGATATTAGACCACAATAAACATAATATGGTATGTAATAAGAATAGAGAAATAGGGAAATACTATGGAAGTAAAGAAACAGGATAACCTATGGGTAAGAACAGTATCTGAAGATTTCCAGAATTGTCTTTCTGCCATGGCTTTGGAGAATGATCGAGCATTCAATGGCAGAAAGGATAGGCACAGCAAGCCATTCACAAAAGGAAGAGAGAGAAAAAGGGAAAAGTATCCCAAGCTATACCTCATGAAATTTATTAAGATAAAGCTCTCTTCTGATTTTAGCAGTTAAATATATGTAGCCACATTTATCTCTGGCTCTTAACCTTGAGTGATAAATGTTCTTCTGTCCCTAAATCTCCCGATATGTTATACATTCATTCATTGATACAACATCCCTGTAAGTGAGCCTTTTAAATAAAAAAAAAAAAAAAACAAATCAATAGCACAGATTCTTAAAGGTACAAACCAAGGTCTGAGCCAGATGGCTCATTATCATTCAGTCTGGTACCAGCATGGCATATGGACCAAGAGCAAAACAATCTGATTCGATTTCTGGAAGTGCTATCCTGTTTAGTAAATTATCTTACTATTTACTGAATATTTATGAGTAGCAGACACTGAGTTAGGCTTGGTATGGCTGAACTGAATGAGCAAATCTGTGACCTCCTCCCCTGGTGGAGCCCTGGAGAGTACTGCATAGCTATTATACAGGATGGCAGGTTTGTATAGTGTCTTGGTTACTTTTTTCTCATTATTGAGACAAATACCTGACACCCGAAATTAAGGAAGGAAAGGCTTATTTATCTTACAGTTCTTGGAGGTTTCAGTCCAGCCTCAGCTGGCTCCAAGCCAGGGTGGTGTGGCTGAGGGGCAGCCATTCATGGTGACTGCAAGCACCAGAGCAAACAGGGTAAAAAGGGGAAAAGCACGCCTCCTTCTTTCCCTTATATTGTATGCTGGCTCCCTACCTCTGGGTGGGTGCACCACACACATGGCCAATCCCAGCACTAGACAACAGGCCAATCACAAACGCTAGATTCAGGCCCCTCCATGCCTGCATGGAGCCATTCAAACACAAAGCATAATATATAGTGACATAATAAGAAATATATAAGGTGACACGGAACACAGTAAAGGCACCACACCGTAATGGTATGTACTGCCACATGGTTTAGGTCTAAATTGAAGCTTGGTCAAATTTTAACTTGCATGTGACATTGTTTCTAAGAAAATTGAGACTGGATACAATATTCTCATGTCCTAGAAGTTAATTGAGAGGTGTAATCTCACAGAAAATGAGACAGAGAAAGCAAACAAAATGGAGCAGGACAGAAAATGAGTTTAAGATGATGTGTTGCTGAAGTAGCCGTATTTTGGGAAAGGAAAAAAAAAATCAAAGGTGATTTCTTTTCAGGAGAGGGTGTGTTGAACTCATGTATCTGCACATGTTACGAGGACTAGAGCTAGGGAAAGGGCTTATCAGCCAGATTCAATCCTTATGCCTTTCCTCAGATGTCCAGGTTGTTCTCAAGTCTTTAAATCCCTTGGACGTATTGGGTGTATCATCTGGCACTTTCAGAGAGGGATGGGAAGTCAAAGCCAGTGACACAAACAGGTGTACTTCTTCTGAGTCTAGAAGTGCTTGGAGGAGCCAGGTACTAAAACCAGTGGGTTCAGTGAGATTAAGAGTGCAGAGGAGTGATGGACACTTTTCTGCAGCAGTAGCAGCAGCAGTATTCAGAAGGCAGAACTAGAAACTGAAGCTTCACAAAAAACAAGCAGCCTCAGAGTTGTGTAGCTGAGCAGCACAGATATCCACACTAACAGCTTCAGGCAGACATCAGGCAGTGTGAGAGCAAGGCCCTCCTTCACACAAGAAACAGACACAGAAAATCTAGGGATCTTATATGTGGTGAGATGAGGGCAATGAATTCAATTCTGTGTGGTGCAATGCAGTTCAACGGATTGGAAAACTACAAATAAATAACATTCTAGAGAGAAGGTAATAATATTACAAAACAGGTGATCAGTTTTGATTAAGCAAAATTAGTTGTGTTGAAGCTGAAAAAGAATGCAATCTAATTACCCTCAGAAGCTAGGGGCAAATATAAGGTGAGTCTGTGGAACCCACTGCCGAGCCCAGGGACCAAGATTCCAGGCTCCCATCGTCTTCCACTGATTACATAAATAATTATTTCCAGAATTTATATGCATGGTTTTTGAATTATTAAGCCACACTTTCAGTAAACATCTCTTTCAACAAAAGTGAACCTTATATATGGTTATTTGTGTCTGTAACATTGCATATTCCACTTATTTCTTAAAGTACTTGCGTCAACTCCTTTTCCTGCATCCCTCTAGTCAGTTCACTTCATAAACCTGTAATACAACCAGGTTCTTTTGTCACAGCCTTTATTCTATCAGTGGATTTCTCAGACTCTGCACTAGTTGTTCTTCACTTGCATGCATTAGGTTTGGCTCATCTTGCTGGAAAGATTCATAGTTCTGACAAATATCTAATATCATACATACATCATTGCATTATCATAAAGAATAATTTCACTATCCTAAACTTTCCTCTGTGCATCATCTATTTAAACATTGTTTCATTATCAAATGTATGGCATTGGAGTTATGTGTAATTTTCTCTACAGTTTTGGCGTTACCGAGTGTCCTATGAATGGAATTATATGTTGCATGGGCTGTTCCAGCTGGATTCTTCCACTAGCAGTATGTATTTAAAACTTATCTATGTATTTACATGACTTAATAGCACATTCCTTTTTGTCACTGAATAGTGTTCCATTGTTCAAGAACACCATAGTGTGTTAATCTACTGTTGAGCAGTGTCTTTGTTGTTTCCAATTTTTGTCCATCAATGGTAATTTGAAAATCTGTGTGCAGCTTGGGGGTGGACATATGCTTTGAAATTATTTGGTACATGTTACTCTTTGATAAGGTACATGTGTTTTTGAATCATTTGATTTTTAAGGTGCATTTTTTTCAAATATTTTACAACATAATTGCTGGAGGTACAGTTGTGTTTATCTTCATAAGGAGCTGACAAAATTTCTTCCAAAGTAACCTCACTAATTTGCATATTTATCAGCAATTACTGAACATCACCATTGCCCCTTTCATCACCAGCAAGTTGTATGGTTGGATTTATGATTTTAGTTATTTTAATTGGTCTGTAAATTTTCACATCGTTGTTTAATTTTCTAACAAAAATGCACTATACACATCTTCATTTCCTTATTTGCAGCCTATCATTTTTGTGAAGTATTTTTAGTAATTTTTTCCATTTGCAAATTGATATGTTTTATGTTTTTTGAGATTAAACCGTTTTTCTGCATTTTGGATACAAGTTATTGCAAATGTCTTTTGAAAATATTTTCTCCCATTCTAGTGTCAGTGTGCTAATTCTTTGATTACTGTCTGTCACAGAGCAAAAATGTAGTATTTTAGCAAAGTCCAACTTAACTCTTTATTAATAAAATTTTTCTCTTTCTCTTACGGAGTGTATTTTAGTCGTGTATCCAAAAATCTATCAACAAACTGAAGATCTCCTAGATCTTTTGTTTTCTTCTAAAAATTTCATAGATTTTCATTTTACCTGGAGATCTATGATCAATCACTGAGCTAAAGTTTTGTGTTATACATGATGTCTGTGTCTGTGTTCCTTGTTTTTATATTATTGGCTTCCAATTGTTCCAAAACCATTTGTTGAAAAGTCTATCCTTTATTAAACTGTTTTGTAAACTTTATCCTGCTCCATTAATCTATGTATCCATTATTTAGCTGAAGTCACATTCCATAGATTGCTGTAGATTTAGAGTGAATTGAAATCAGGTGGTGTGAGTTCTATGGTGCTGTCTGTCTTCATCCATACTGTGAGGCTTGTGTGAGTGCTTTGAGTTTTCATATAAGCCCTGAAGTTGTTGGTCAATATTTGCAAAAAGACTTGATAAAATGCTGAGTTGCATTGACTCTATTGCTCACATTTAGAAAAACTGATATAGGGTTGTTTCCAAGATCTGGCTATTACAAATTGGGTTGCTATAAACATGGGTGCACAAATATCACTGTGGTATGATGTTTTTAATTCTTCTGGGAAAATGCCCAGAAGAGGGATAGCTGGGTTGAAGGGGATCTCCAATCCTAACTTCTTGAGGAATCTCCACACTGATTTCCACAGTGGCTGCACCAGTCTACACTCCCACCAACAGTGGAGAAGAGTTCCTTTTTCCCCACAGCCCCTCCAGCATTTGTTGTTGG
>RJWM01033708.1:0-20315 GCA_004363535.1 Dasyprocta punctata
TTTTATAAAATCTATTGTGCTTTTTGGATTCTACTAACTCCTTCAGTGGTGTATG
The DNA here is from genome assembly GCA_004363535.1 of Dasyprocta punctata. NCBI lineage: Eukaryota > Metazoa > Chordata > Mammalia > Rodentia > Dasyproctidae > Dasyprocta > Dasyprocta punctata. The sequence goes on from RJWM01033708.1 coordinate 56, forward strand.
CTAGGGGGATAACTCGATGTTCACCTGTATGAGTTCAAACAATTTTGCCCATGAGAATGATCTTCAGTTGCATTCATTTACCTACAAGAGTCTCAAGATTATCCTACTTTATAGCTGGGTAGCTTTCCATTGTATGAAAATACCGTATCTTTCTTATCCATTCTGCAGTTGATGGACAAGTTACCCTTGCTTTTTTCTGGCCTCCTGTCACATGAAAGAATCATTTTCTCTCCTTTGATTTTCACTCTGTGAATTTCCTTTTGAGTGAAATGTGTTTCTTTTTCTTTTTCTTTCTTTTTTTTTTTTTTTTTTTTTTTTTTTTTTTGTCAGTACTGGGGATCGAGCTCACAACCTTATGCCTGCCAAGCAGGTGCTTAAGCCACTGAGTGAAACTTTCAGCCCTATTTTTTTCAAGGCAGGGTTGCACTATGTAGTTCAGGCCAGCCTTGCTCTCGTTGTAGCCCAAGCTGGCCTCAAACTCACAATGCTCCACCTACCTCAGCCTCCCGAGTGCTGGGAATAAAGGCGTGTGCCACCACACCCAGCTGAGTTAAATGTGTTTCTTGTATGCAGTATAGTGATGGATTCTTGATCCACTCTCCCTCTGTTTCTTTTTATTGGTGAATTGAGGTCATCTACATTAACAGTTACAACTGGCATCTATTGGTTCATCTCTGCCACGCTATCCTCCTGCTGTTGGCCCTCCACTTTTCCCCTTCATTCAGTTGCTTGTTCTGTTTGGTGATCCTCCTCTGCTGCTGTCCCTGAAACTATGGTCATCTTTATTTCTCTCTAGAATATCCTTCAGCACTATATGTAGTGTTGGTTTGGTGATCATGAATTCCTTCAGTTCTTCTTTATCACGGAAGTATCTTATTTTTCCATCTATTTTGAAAGCTAGTTCTGCAGGGTACATCAATCTGGGTTGGAAGCTGTTTTCTCTCAGGATTTGAAACACTTCACTCCAGACTCTTCTTGATTTGATAGTTTGTGTTGACAAGTTTGCCATGATTCTGATGCGTTTTCCTGTATAGGTGATCTGTTTCTTTTCTCTAACAGCTTTTAGTATCCTGTTCTTGTGCTGAATTTCTGGAATCTTGATTACTATATGTCTGGGTGTAGATTTACTTTGGTTATGGCTAGTTGGAGTTCCATATACCTTTCTTATCTGTATGCCAGATTCTTTTCCCATGTTTGGGAAGTTTTCTGCTATTACTTCTGTAAATAGTCTTTTTATGTCATTTGTGTTGATCCCTGCTTCTGGTACCATAATGCTTAAATTATTTTTCTTTGTGTCATCTTGCAGCAATTAACTGGTTATTTTCCTGGTTCCTTCTTGGTCCTTTCCTTTCATGATCACTAGCTGCAATGCTGTCTTCAAGGTCTGAAAATCTATCTTCAGTCTCTTTCAAGCAGTTTTGCCAGGTTTTGATCGACTTTTTGATTTCCTGGATATCTCTTTGAATCTGTTTCAAATTCCTTTCTATATTGTTATTCAAGGTTTCCCTCATTTTCCTATGCTCTTTTCTTTTTAACTATGTCTTCTTTAGATATGCTCAGCAATTTTTTCATTATGTTTGTGATTTCTTCTTTTACTTGAGACATTATTTCTGGTTTGTTTACTTTTACAGTCTCATAAAGTTCTTTCTTTACTTCAGTTGCTATCCTCTAGGAGATTTCAGGTGTGTGACTTCCATTTTCTTCCATGACTGTATCTCCCAGACTTGTTCTGTGTGCACTGGAGGTCTGAGGTTGCCTTTTGCTCCTTCATCTTGACATTCTCCTGGGTTCCTCCTGACAAGTCAGTTGTGGGGTCCCAGGCACTTCTCACATTGGCTGCCCCTCCACAGTGTAGGGTAATGGGACAGGCACCTGAGTTTCTCTGACACCAGGCTCCCAGGGAGGTAACGGGGACTGGGGTGGGCTTCTCTAGACCCACACATTTACACTGGGGCTTCCTCAGGGGTGAAGGTTGCCCGATGAGGAGGCTGCTGGTTCTCTCAGCCTACGTGTCTACACCAGGACTCCCCTAATTGTGGCAGGCACACAGGGTTGTGTTTGTCTGATTCTCCTGGTGGGTGCTGGCTGCCCGAAAGAAGCAAAGGTCTCTGATGGTGGCCTGCAGGTGTACAGGGCTTATCTGGCTGTGTCTTCCTACTCACAGTGGTTGTCTGCAGGATGCAAAACTTCCAACAGCGGCAGCCAGTAAGCAGAGTTGTGTCTGGCTGCATCTCCCAGCCTGTGCTTGCTGTCCACAGGAAGAGGCAGAGGCAGATCTATCCGAGTCTTCCTGCCTGCATTGGCTGCCCACAGGAAGCAAGCCTTCCAAGGGCAGGGGCCGACAAGCAGAGGCGGATCTTTTGTCCATTCACGGATTGATGGGTATTTGGACTGTTTCTAACAGCCATTAGAAAATGTGCCGCTTTTCATGAACTAATCTCTTTAAAATTAAAAAAAAATTTAAAGTATGTTGCTATAAACATGCATATATTGTTGTGGTATAATGCTTTTAATTCTTTTGTGAAGAGACCAAGAGAAAAATAGCTGGGTCAAATGGAACCTCCTGTTTTTGTTTTTTGGGGAATCTCAACACTGATTTCCAGAGTGGTTGTACAAGTCTACATGCCCACCAATAGTGGATAAGGGTTCATGTTTTCCCACAGCCCTACCAGCATTTGTTATTCACTGATTTCTTCATTATAGCCATTTTTTTCTGGAGTGAGGTGGAATCTCAGTGTTGTTTTAATTTGTATTTTTCAAATTACTAGTGATGTTGAACATTTCTTCATATGTTTATTTGCATTTTATACTTCTTCTTCTGAGAAATGTCTACTTGTTTCAGCTACCCATTTTTGGATTGGGTCTTTAAATTTGGAGAGCCTGATTATTTTGAGTTCTTTACATATTCTAGATATTAATTCTAGATATTCCTTTGTCTACAGAACAACTGGCAAAATTTTTCTCAACTCTGAGTTGTCTCTTCACTCTGTTGATGATTTCTTTTGCTATGCAAAAACCTTTTAATAAGATGAGATCTGAGTTGTCGATTCTTTGTGATATTTGTGTAACCAGTGTTTTGTTCATAAACTCTTTGCCTACATATATGTCTTCAAGAGTTCTACCTAGTCTATCCTTCAGCAGATTGTCTCTGTTTCAATATTTAGATCTTTGATTCATTTCAATTTTGGTGTATAGTAAGATATATGGACCTAGTTTTAATCTTTGGCAAGGGGAAGGCCAGTTTTCCCAGTACCATTTATTTAACAGTCTGTCTTTCTTCCAGTGAAGGTGTTTGGCCCCTTTGTCAAAGATAAGGTGGCTGAGTGTGTTTAGAGTTGTTTTTGTATCTTCTCATCAGGTATATTGATCTTTGGATCTGTTTTTTTTTAATCACTGTATCTTTGTAGTATAATTTCACGTCAAGGATTGTGATGACCCCCTGCCTTTTTGTTCAGAATTACTTTTGCTATTCTATATCTCTTCTGATTTCAAATGAATTTTAGGATTTTTTTTAATTCTATGAGGTATGCTATTGGTATTTTGATCAGGATTGCATTAGATGTGTATAACAATTTTGGAAGTATGACCAATTTCACTATATTGGTTCTTCCCGTTCAAGAACAGGGGATAACTTTCCATAATCTGATATCCTCTTTAGGCTTGTTTTTCAGAGTAGTATAGTTTTCAATGTGAAGTTCTTTTACATCTTTCATTAGATTGCCTCCTAAGTATTTAATTTTTTGTAAGTAATGTGAAAGCTGTGGTTTCCCTAATTTCTCTCTCACTGAGTTTGTTATTAGTGTACAGGAATGCTATTGATTTTTGAGTGTTTACTTTGTATCTAGGTACACTACTGAATTTTGTTATCTAGAAGACTTTTTGTGGGGTTTTGGATGTCTTCTATGAGGAGTATTGCGTCATTCACAAATAACGATAATTTAACTTCTTCCTTTCCTACCCTTATTCCTTTTATTTCTTTCTCTTCTCTAATTGCTCTAGTTAATGTTTCCACAACTATATTGAATAAGAATGGTAATAATGGATAGCCTTGTCTTATTCCTTATTTTAGAGTGAAAGACTTCAGTCTTTGACCATTAGGAATGATGTTGACTTTTGGTTTGTCATGGATGGCTTTTATCAAATTTAGATAAAGACCATCTATTCCAATTTTCTGTGTAATTTTTATCATGAATGGATGTTGGGCTTTGTCAAACACTTTTTCTGCATCTACTGAGATGATCACATTTTTTGTCCTGGCTCTCTTTATATGGTGTATTACATTTGTTGATTTGCACATGTTGAGCTATCCCTGCATCCCTGGGATGAATCATATTTGGTAATGACGTACAATCTTCTTGATGATTTGCTGCATTCTGTTTGCCAGAATCTTATTGAAGACTTTTGCATCTATGTTCATTAGGGAGATGGCTTGTAGTTCTCTTTTTTGATTGAATCCTTCTCTGGTCTTGGTATTAGCTTAACGCTTGCTTCTAGGAATGAGTTTGGGAGTATTGCTTTCCTTTTAATTTCATTAAAGAGTTTGCAGAATAGTGGCATTATATCTTCTCTAAGTTTCTTGTAAAATTCTGCAGTGAATCCATGAGGACCTGGGTTTTTCTTTGTTGGTAGGTGTGTTGGTTACTTTTTTCTTGTTGCTGATATGAAATACCCTACACCTAAAGTTAAAGAGGGAAAGGTTTATTTTGCTCACAGTTTGTAGAGGTGTCAGTCCATAATCAGATGGCTGCAAGGCAGGGCAGCATGGCACAGGGGCAACAGTTCAAGGCAGCAGAAGACAGCAAAAGCAGCAACAGCAAAAGTGGGGAGAGCAAGCCTCTTTTTCTTCCTTATATTGTAAGCAGACTATCACCCACTAGGGTAGGTGCAGCGCTCACACCATCTCTGTGCCCTCCATTTGCACAGGATGAGGATGTTTACAAAATGGGGACCCTGGCCCCCTGCTGAGTCACTTTGAAGTTAAACTTCAAAACTTCTCAAGTTGCTACCTCCCTCTTCTTGTTTTTCTTTGTTCTCCCAGTGGGTTCTCACTTCAGACCTTTGCTGGGTCTCGGGAACCCACTTCCCACCTCCTTTTCTTCTTCAAGTTGCTATATTCCAGCATCTCTATTTCAAATCTTGAAGCTATTTCTCTGATGCTCACCATTCCATCATCTTCCTGGAAATAACCTGAATATTCTCTTTTGAAGGTAACATGTGTCTTAACAATGGAAGCACACAGGAAGAAACAATTATATCATGCTAGTTGGTTCTGAAGGCAAAAATATGTAGTCATAGTAGTGTAAATTCTGTTTCTTTATTTTCAGTTTTTTGGAGTCAGCCTACAGAAAAAAACATGAGATGTTTAGTCATGATCATAGAACAAAGCCTGAATGTTAGTCATGCAAACACTATGAAAGTAGGAGTGCAACTGACAGAAAAAAAAGACACAGCGTCATTTTAAACATCCTCTTGCAAAGGTGGGGAGTCAAGTTATAAGGACTATGAGAAAAATAGAAGATCATTAACTAAATTTAGAATGACCTGAAAGCAGTGTTATTAACTATATTGGAGGAAAAAGAAAGACAAAATGGAGAGTGTGTCATTCTAGGTTACTGAGCTTCAGGCTTACCCTCCTCAGTTGAGTTTTGCTGGACCTGGGATATGACCAAAGCCATCCTAATAAGTGCTGAGGTATCAATCTTATTGTGGTTTTGATTTACACTTCCATAATTATTATCACTATTGAACACCTTTTCACGTATTTTTCACCCCTTTCTGTGTCTTTCTTGGAAAAATTGTATAAAGGTATTTGATCTATTCTTTAACCGGGTTATTTGTGTTTCTGCTATCAAATTCAATGAGTTCTTATATATTTGTTTCCAAAAAATATGGAAAATAATACTAAAATTTGTACAGAATCACAAATTCTGAAATAACCAAAGCAATCTTGAGAAAGAAGAACAAAGTTGGAGACAGCATACTTTCTGATTTAAAATAATATGGCAAAGCTACAGTAATCAAAAGAGGATGCGACTGGCACAAAACACACAGACTAATGCAATAGAAGAGATAGTGTTGAGAAATACACCTAGGAATATACAGTGAACTAACCTTTAATAAGGGCACTGAGATACATAATGGGGAAAGGATTTTTCCTTTAATAAATGGTGTAAGAAAGCTGGATATCCAAATGCAAAAGATATCTTACATAATACACAAAGTTAACTTAAACGAACACTTAAATCTAAGATCTGAAACCATAAAACTCCTAGAAGAAAACATAGGGGAAAGTTCCTTAATTTTGAAGTCGATAAGGACTTTTTGGGCATGACATCAAAAACATTGGCAATAAAAGCAAAAATCTGCAAATAGAACTGCATTAAAATAAAAAAACTTCTGTAAAACAAAGCAAATAATTTACAAAAGACAGCACACAGAATGGGAGAAAATATGTGCAAACCCATATATTTGATAAGGAGTTAATATCCAAAATTAAAAGCCACTTTGCCCTTCATTGTGAGAAACAGCCTCTTTATACGTCTGCTTCCTATATTACTGGCACTTCATTTTTTTCTACAGATAAAAATTTGCTGTAAAAGGGCAGGGTGTTTTAAAGAGGGTTTACCATGGACTGGACTTTGTCAAGAGAGCTGGCAGGTTTACCCTGATCTCCAGAGAAGGAAAACACTTTCTGCCTTATGCTATACATGGTACTAAAACCTATCAGGTAAACTAACTTGCTCCTTTCACACATAGATTATTCTGAAATTTAAAATGTAGCTATAAGGCATAGATACATATTCTGGCATAAACTACTAATTTAAAGACACTTAAAAAGAGATGTGAGGCAGTTGTTTTCCATATTATTTGTCTTAGTTTTTAAACTTAAAGATTGCTCTGAACTTGTTCTTCCATATAAGGTAAATTTGATATTATGTTCAGTTTCTACACTAATTGAGATCTTTCCATGTAAAGACAGTGAATAAGCAATAATGTCTATTAAATATTAAAATAAACAAGATAGTGTATTAAATTTATTATATTAGGGGAATTTGGATTTGTAAACATATACAGTTATTGTAGCACAAATTAAGATCTGTGATGTAAGATGCAAACAAAGTAATCAGGAAACAAAGTGCAGAAGACCTTACTTTCACCTTGGAGTTGGAAATGAAACTGGGAAGGCTTTGAGAACATATATTTGAAGTGTATCTTGAGAAGGGCAGGATTCTCACAAGCAGAAACAAAACAAAAAATGGCAAAGGTCCAGAGCTGGAGAAAGAGATCAACAAATCTTACTTTTAGAGTACAAAGGTGCAACTCAAAGAGCACATGAGTTCCTGAAATAAGGAAAATAAGGATAAGACCAGGTTCAATTGAAGTAGCTATATTTAGGAAGGAGGAAAGGAGGGGTCCAGAAAATTTCCAGTGTTTATCTGAATCTATAACCTTGGGGATTGCTTTCTATCAAAATCATCATATACCTACAAGCCTCACTAGCCAAGGTAACATTCAGCTATTTTTTAATATTATATACACATAGACTGATCCGTGACTGTCTACTCAGTCACACACACACATTGCATCAGTTTGGGTTCCCTAGTGGAACAGATTTAATAATATTATATTATATTAGTATAATTATATATATTATACATATCATATATAATATGTATTATAAAGTATTTACAAAGTAAGCTTATAATATATGCTTATGGAATAAAGGGTAGAAGAATGCAGAAAGGCCATCTGTGCACTGAAGAGCTGAAGGAACCGGTTGAAAGTCAAAATCTTGAACCACACTGCAGAGTACAATGTGAGTCAATTTCAGAAAGCTGCAGGATCTGGGTTGATAGGTAGCAGAGTCTGTACTGGAAGGTTGAAGAGTCTGTGCTGGAAGGCCAGCTGGAGACAAACATCCAAAGGCAACAGCAAAACCTGGAGTTCCTCCCAAGAAGCAAGAGGAGAGATTTCTTCCTTCTTTCCTTTTTATGCAATCCAAGCTATACGCCTATTTGTTGGTGCCACCGCAGTCCAGGATGGGTTTTCCCTCTTCACTTTGCAGCTCGTAAGTGAATCATCCAGACATACTCAGAACTGTGTTCCACTTATGTGTTAGGCATTTGTTAATCTGCTCACATTGACATCACAATTACTTATCACACATGCATACACACAACTCTTCCTTAACATTTTTCATCTCTTATGGCTTTAAAGATAATGGCTTTATTGAGAACAAAAAGGAAAGGTCCTTATTACAGACATGGAGAAACTTACAAATATATTATCACCAAAAGTTTGATTTCATAACTAATAGAAAGTAAAGAGCAGTATAACTTAGCTAAAAAAACTATAGTGAACTTATAATACATGATGCAATTAGTATAACCTTAAAAGATATTTTACCAAATTAAATAAACAAAATATAAAAGGACAAATTACCTATAATTCCACTCACATGAGATATCTAGAATAGATGTTGAGAACAAAGTTTAAGTTTAGAATAATGAAAACATTCTGGAAAATGATGGAACAACATGAATAACATATTGCCACTACTGACTTGACACTTAAAAGTGGTTAAAATGATAATATTATGCATATTTTACCACATTTTTAAATCAAGATAATCTATGTCAAATGCAGCTGGAACCTTCTCTGCCCTTTAGGATTTTCAGTATGTATCTACTCAGGACTAAGTCTTTACTCAGTTTTCACAAGAGCATTGCTCTGTTAGCCTCTGTACAAATGATCATGCACTTGAATCCTGTGGTGCCCCTTCAGTAAAATAGAAAGTTGCAAAGACCAGTTTTTAGAGAAACCTTGGCCCTAAAGTCAATTAAGAGATAATTAGAAAACAACAACTTCCCTAAGAAAGGGACCATTAAAAACAATGTTCTTTATACCTTCTCCAATCCTGTTTATTTGGAAAGAAATTAGATTGTGATTAAATTTATCTGTATCTGCATTTTGTAACTGATGAAACCATGATGTTTTTAAACACCTAATATATAGGACAAGTCAAGGTGTACATGTGAAACAAATATTTTCATAAGTCTGAACTATGTGCTGTACAAATTTCACAGCATTTGTTTATAAGAATGCAGAAGTAGACTATGCAATTATCATCCTCCCTTCTCCAAGAGAGGAATTGTTGAAGGCAAACATGATGTTATACAATAAACTTAATCTTCTGTAAGTTGTAAGTCTTCACAGCTACCTTACTATTAGAGTAAAATCAACACACTTCTTGGCCCATGAACCTAAGAATCATGCAGATATGAACAATAATACTTGTAATATATATATAGCTGTTTCTGTATCAGAAGTTTTAGTCAAGACTAGTGCATAACCCTACATGGTGACTACTTTTGAGTTACTAAAGACGCTATCACTAAGAAAGTAGTCATCAGTATGGTTTGATCTGACACCAGTTACACTCGTGTCTACTCAGTCAAAGAATGCTAAGAGAAAGGGCCTTGCTGAATCTTGATACCAGAATGGGGAAATGCAGAGTGAAAGTGACAAGCAAATTATAGACACTACAACACCTAGAATGGAGACACTGGAAAACAATGTATAAAAGAGAAAGAGAAAAATTGCTCTGGGAATCAGGAAAGAGCAGACAGGAAAGTTAGAAATCACTAAGAAACTGGAGAAACTAAACACAACACAGAGAAAAGAACAAAGCAGTCTGAAAGGCTAACTCCAACTCTTGTGGGGGAAGAGAGGTCTATCTCCACACAAAAAGTAATCTCAGAGACGGTTGACAGCCCTGGTGAACCAAAAGCACCAGCCCCAAGAAAAGACCACAGTTATTGTATGCAAAATCATTTTCGGGTTTTACTCTGAGAAATGACTCCTTTTGCATGGGAGGCTAGCACTAGAGAAAAACACTGCAGTGCCTACCTTATTTGAGAGGGTATAATCAAGAGACATTCTGAGAAGAGGTTTATTAAGGTTGTGCCACTGCAGAAACTAGAAGTCTTGGAACAACTAAAGTTCAGTGTCTCTGAGGTCACCCTACCACAGTGACTACATGGGAGATAACCATAAGAGGCAGTAATGGAAAAAAAGCAAGCTAGATACTAACCCCTGAGATATTGAAACATTAGGGAGCTCAGGTTGTGGGAGATACTGTCCTCTGCCGTAAGAAGCTAGGCTGGTCATGTGTAGTTTTCTGAGGGAACTAGGTTTAAAAGTGTCAGACTCAAGTCCAGTGGACTGCTTGACTCCCCTCACATTTACTTTCAGGATAGAAATTAGTGGTCTGTTTGTTTTCCCTATCTGCTAAAATAATCAGGGATATGTTTTAATTTGGAAGTTTGTCATATCCCGGGACATACAAACAGAGAGGCCCCTGGAGCAAGTGGGGTACCTCACAAGTCCACAGGCTGCAAAGCTAGTTATGCATAGCAGTAGTTTAGAATGCACACAAAGGCACAAATACTGAAAGCTTCTGGAGTGAATACACCCCTGAGGCAAACAACACAACATTGACTGACCCTATCCAGCAGTTTCAGCATTCGCACAGAAAAAGTGTGTATGGTAATACAATAGGCAGTATTTATGATTCATTATCCTTCTCCCATATCTGGTAGGTTACAGTACTACAAGGACAGAAAGAAACTACTCATCCAAACACCTCAATGAGGAGTAATTTTTTCGACTTCTTCTTGTTTATTTGGGGTTTTGTCATTGTTTGCTTCTTTTATTTTCTTCCTTATGTTCTTTATTTTATACTTTTTCTTTTACTTTTCTTTTTCATGTTTTTCTGTTGTTTTTACCTAATTATATTTACATTATTTTATTCTTTAAATGAATTTTATCTCAATTTTCTCTTCTTTCTTACCTTCCTTTAGTTTTTTTATTCAAATTGTACTTCTTCAATTTTCCTTTTTCCTACCCCTCCATTTTATTTTTATTACTACTAAGCTTTATTAATTTTAGCTATTCAGTTCATGCTGTGATTGCTAATTATCTTCCTATTGTTAATGGTGCCATAGTTGCTGCTTTTAGGAGATAAGTACTGTATACAAATATCTTGGCTACTTTTCTCTCATTGCTGAGACAAAATATCCAGCACCCAAAATGAAGGAAGGACAGGTTTATTTAGCTCACAGTTTGTGAAAGTTTCAGTCCATAATCGGCTGGGTCCAAGGTGTGGTGGCTCATGGCAGAGGGCAACAGTTCATGGCAGTGAAGGGAGAGATGCAAGAGAAAGCCTCTTTCTGCCCCTTACAGTGTATACAGATGACCAGCCCCAAGGCGAGTGTAGCACTCACACCCGTAATCCCAGCATCGGACCATGAATCAATCACAAACTCTAGAAGCCTGCCTCCATGATTGAATGAGGCTTTAGGGGGACATCTAGACACAAACCATATCAATAACTATTTGGTTTGCCATTGTATTTCTATTACTGAAAATCTATTTTCTTATGTCAATATCCATTTTGTCCATAACTGTATTATATGTTATTCTTGATTTCTTTTCTATTTTTAAGGGTGACATAGTTGCTGCTTTTAGTCACTATATGCCATTATCTTATTTTTCTTTGTGTCATCAACATTACTGCAATACATTTTTTCCTCACTGATTATTGCAGGTAACTAACTCCCCTGAAGAAGGCTGACCACTGAGAAGATCCTCAAATATTTGTTGAGTAGGTTAGAAGAGGCTATAAACACCAAAACATAAACAAACCCAGGGACTCATCACAGGAAAACAGACTCTAATTAAAGAGATCTCCATGTAATGAACAAGTTTTTCTACTCAGTCTGCTCTTCAACACGCAGGACAATAGTAGTAGAAACATAAGAAAGCAAGGCAACAAAAGCCTCTAAAAAACTCTTAAATCTCATAGAGCTGATCCTACTCACTGAATTAAAGGAAATTAAGGGCATAGAACTAAAAAGAAAATGGTGAAAGTATCTGAAGAGATCAAAGAAGAAAAATATAAGCAAATTCATCACGTTAAATGAACATAAAGATTTAAATAAATAGATAAATCAGTTGATAAACTTTTCAGCACCTTGAAAAAAATAATAAGCTGATTGAGTTAAATAAGAAAAAAAGATATGAATGAGAATTTTGTTAAAAAATAGACATCAGCAGCCCATAGGAGTGTCAGTGACTCCTTCCACCAACTGCAGTACCTCAGTGGGCTGACAGAAGCCTCAGCAATGCCTCCTCTCACCCAGAGGACCTCAGCAGGCCAGCAGCAGTGTGGTGAGTCTCCCCTAAAGCAGAGGACTTTAGTGGGTTGGCAGGAGCCTTGGTGAACTTTCCCCCTGACTAAAAGACCTTGGCCAGCTGGCAAAAGTGTGAATGTGCCCTTCTTCCATACTGAGAACCCCAGGTGGGCTGGCAAGAGTACTAGCAAGTCCTCCCCCAACCTGGAGGAACCTGGTAGGCCTGAGAGATCCCAAGTGACACAGTAGGGCCCTAGGTGGGGTGCACACTATGGACAGGTGGATCTGGCAGCCTTAACCAGTGTGATGCCAGAGTAACAATACAAGCTGTGGGATGGTTCATATCAATACTCCTAGGCTAGTCAGCCCACAAGAATATAGGACTCGGTGAATTGGTCCTACAGGAGGAATTCAGGTGACTGGCCCCTCCCCTACACTGTAGGATCCAGCAACTGGGTGAACATCAGTCACACAGTAGGACCCTAAAACACACACGATGGATAGTTGAAAAGACCAAAATATTAACCAAGAGGTAAAAATGACAAAACAAAAAAGCAAAATGCAATCTCAATCCCACCCAGCTCATTTGAAACAAATACAGGAGTTATCAAAATAGACAACATTGGAAGTCACACACCTGAAATTTCTAAAAAGATAATAAGTGAAGTAAAGAAACAGATCCCTGAGGCTATAGAGGAAATCAGATCAGAAATAATTTCTCAGGTAAAGAAATCACAACCTTAATGAAGGAGTTGTTCAGCATAGCTAGAGGAGACATAGATTTTAAAAGTACAGAAGCATGGGAAAATGAAGGAAACCTTGAATGAACAATGTAGGAAATAAATAGAATGCATGAAACAAATCCAAAGAGATATCCAGGAAATTAAAAATTCTATGGAATGCTAGCAAAACTGCTGAGCAAAACTGAAGATAGCCTTTCAGACCTTGAAGACAGGATCACAAAAGGAAAGAACTTAAAAATAACAAGGGACCATGAAATAATAATTCAAGAACTCCAAGATGGGGGAAAGAAAAACACTATAAGCTTGGTAGGTGTAAATCAAAATGCAGGAGTCAACACCAATGAAATAAATAATAAAAAACTACTTAAGGAAGTAATAGCAGAAAATTTCCCAATCATAGGAAAAGAATATAAAGATAAGTGAAGCTTATAGAACCCTACACATCTAAAACCAAAATAAATATACACCCATACATATAATAATCAAGATCCCAGAAATTCAGCATAAAAACAGAATACTAAAAACTGTTAGAGAATAAAAACAGGTCATCTATCAAGGAAAGCCCATTAGAATCTCAGCCAACTTCTCAACACAAACAGTCGAGTCAAGGCAAGCTTGAAGTGAAGTATTTCAAGCCCTGAAAGAAAATAATTTTCAACCCAGATTGATGTACCCTGAAAAACTATCTTTTAAAATTAATGGAGAAATAAGATACTTCATGACAAAGAACAATTAAAGAAACTCATGTCCACCAAACCAACCCTAGAAAGAGTACTGAGAGATATCCTAGATAGAGATAAAAATGACCAGATATAAAAATTTTGAATAACCCAGTATCAGTTACTGAAATTGAAAACATAATTAGAAACTTACCAACAAAGAAAAACCTAAGCCCTGATGGAGTCATGACTGAATTCAACAAGAAATTTAAAGAAAATTTAATATCAATACTCCTCAAACTCTTTAATGAAATTGAAAGGAAAGCAATTTTCCCTAACTCATTCATGGAGGCAAGTATTACTCTGATACCAAAACCAAAGAAAGACCAAAAAGGATAAATACAGGCCAATATCTCTAATGAACATAGATGTAAAAATTCTCAGTGAAATACTGGCAAACAGAATGCAGAAAATCATCAAGAAGATTGTACACCATGACCAAGTGGGATTCATCCCAGGAATGCATGGATGGCTTAGCATAGGCAAATCAATAGATGTACTACACCATATCAACAGAGCCAAGGATGAAAATCACATGATCATTTCAATAGATGCAGCAAAAGCTTTTGAGAAAGTCCAACACTCATTTATGGTAAAACCCTAGAGAAAATCAGAATAGATGGTCTCTACCTCAATCTGACAAAAGCCATCTATGACCAAAAAAAGCAAACATCATACTAAATGAACAAAACATGAGTGCTTTCACTCTAAAGTCAGGAGCAAGACAAGGATGTCCACTATCACCACTCCTATTCAATATAGTTCTGAAAACATTAGCCATAACAGTTAGACAAGTGAAAAAATTTAAAAAAATAAGGATAAGAAAGGAAGAAGTTAAATTATCATTATTTGTAGATGACATGATACTCTATACAGAAGGCACTATATCCATGACACAGCCTAAGCAAAATTCCAGAAATTCAATGAAAAGAAAGAATACCAAAAGCTATTAGAGGAAAAACAACCATTAAGTGACCTATAAAGTTAAGCCCTTCAGAGTAATAGTGAAATTATTGGCATAAACCATAAAGACCAAAAGAACTTGAATCAAAGTTTTTGAACCCTAAGAGAAGACTATTGTCAACTGACACTTCTATATCCTGCAAAACTAACCTTCAAAACTGATGGAGAAGTAACGATTTTCCATGACAAATTGTACAGAAATACATGACCACTAAACCGGCACTGTTGAAAACATTTAAGGGAATCCTGGACAGACAGACAGGCCATCAGCACCAATGGTCCTAAAAAGATAGTAGTTGAAAAAGGAAAAAATAAAGGAGTAAGCACTGAAAAAACAATGCCACGACAGGATTTAGTAAATATGTTGCAATAATAACTCTCAATGTCAACAACATTAGTAAATATCTTACAACAATAATTCTCAATTTAAACAGTATTAACTCTCCAATCAAAGACACAGACAACAAATTGAATCTAAAAACAAAGCCCAACCATATGTTGATTGTAAGAGACATGCCCCATCCAAAAGACAGACTAAAAGTGAAAAGATAGAAGCTGTTACTCCAAAGAAGCCTGAAAGCAAGTGGCAGTAGCTATCTTATTTTTATGCACAGCATACTTTTAGCCAAAATCAATTAGAAGAAACACAGATGGCCACTATATACTTGTAAAGGGAGTAATTTAACAAGAAGAGATAACAATTATAAATGCATATGAACTGAATGTTGGCATGCCCATTTCATAAATAGAAAACCACCATAAAAGGACAGAAAGACATCAATATAATCATATCAAAGAATTTCAATATCCCACCCTCACCAATAGAAGTTACCAACCATCCTCACACACACACACACACACACACACACACACAAAAAAATAGGAGTTAAATCACTCATTGAACGAATGGACTTAACAGATATCTACAGAGTATTTCAACCAACAACAGGATACATACTTTTCTTAGCAGGACATGAAACTTTTTCCAAAATAAACCATACTTTAAGCTGTAAAGCGTGCTTAGATAAATAAAAAAAGAATGGAAATAATCGTGTGCATACTAGTGGGTCATAGTACAATGAAACTAGAAATCAACAATGAAAGAAACCACAGAAACTATGGAGATAAATGGAGATTAAGTAGTACATTATTGAATAATGAATGAATTGTAGAAGAAATTAAAAAGTTTCCAGAATCAAATGGCAATTGAAGTACAACAAAAAAATGTATAGGACACAATGAAAGCAATCCTGAGGAAAGCTGTACCACACACATTAAAAGAGCAGAGTGATCCTAAGGAAATAACAATGATGCATCTCAAGATCCTAGAAAAACAAGAGCAATCCAAATCCAAGAAGTAGAAGGAAAGACATTATAAAGATTGTAGTTGAACTTAATAAAATTGAGACTAAAAAAAATACAAAGCAACAGTTAATCAAAGAGACGGTTCTTTGAAAAGATAAAGACTGATAAACCTTAGCCAAATTTTCCAAAAGAAGAAAATAAGGAATCCATACCAATATAATTAGAAATGAAGCCAAAATCACAATGAACACCAATGTAAATCAATAAGACTATTTCAAAAGTTTATATTTTGGTAAATTGTAGAACCTATAAGACATGGATAAATTTCTAGGTGCACAAATTACCAAAACTGAATCAAGAAAACATAAAAAACCTTGACTAGACCAATAACAGGCAATAAAATGGGCACTGGAAAACCATCCTTATGACATAACAAAATCGCAAGACCCAGTGACTTTCCTGGAGAATTATACAAAAACTTCAGGGAAGAACTAACACCAGTACTCCTAAAACTCTTCCATGACACTGAAAGAGAAAGAGTACTGTCAAAGTTTTTCCTGGAAACTATCATTACCCTGATACCAAAATTACATAAAGACTTAACAACAACAAAAATGACAGGCCAGTCTCCTTAAATAATATAGGTGTAAAAATCCACAAGATACTTGCAAACAGAAATGAAACAAATCATTCAAAAACTCAAGTCAGCTGCATCTCAGGGATGCAAAAATGGCTCAACATATATCAGTCAATAAATCAAATATGTCTCAGAAATAGAAGCAAGAGCCAAAATCACACAATCATCTCAATAGCCACAGAAAAAGCCTCTGACAAAATAACCACATCCCTTCATCACAAAGACCCTGACAAAAAATAGGTATAGAAGAACCTACCTCTATCTGATAAAAGCCACTTATAACAAACTCACCACCAACACCATACTAAATGGGTAAGAGGTCAAAGTTTTCCCTCTAAAACCAGGACCAAGAAAAGGGTGTCCACCCTTATGCCTATTCAGTATAGTACTCAGAACTTTTGCCAGAGCAACCAGGCAAGAGAAGCAAATTAAATGGATATGTATAGGGAAACAAGGAGTCAAACTACATTGCAGATGATACGATACTTTACAAAAAGACCCCAAAACACCAAAAATCTTTTAGAACTAATAAAAGTGGCAAGATACAAAATCAATAATATTCCTGTACTGCAACAATGAACCCACTGAGAAACAGATCAGAACAATCTCATTTACAATAGCTTTAACAAATTAAATATGTAAGAGTTAACCTTACCAAGAAAATGAAATACTTCTATATTGAAAAATATAGTATACTTTGCAAAAAGAGATTGAATAGGACATCAGAAAATGGAAAGATACCACCTATTCTTGGATAGGGAAAATGAACATTGTCAAAATGGCCATATTACCAAAACTGATATATTGATTTAATGTACTCCTAAACAAAAAACTAATAGTATTATTCACAGAACTAGAGATAAGATTCCTAAAATTTATCTGGAACCAAAATAGATCCAGAATAGCCAAAGCAATCCTAAGCAACAAGAACAAAGCAGTAGGTATCACAGTCTCAGACCTCAAATTGTATTAAAAAGCTACACTGATAAAAATAACATGATACTGGCACAAAAAATGTTAATCAGTGGAACATAATTGAGAATGTAGAAACAATCCCAGGATCCTGTGGTCATTTGATTTTTGACAAAGGGGCCAAAAATACACTGGAGAAAACATAACCTCTTTAACAAATTGTACTGGTAAAACATTATCTACATACAGAAGAATGAATCTAGACCCCAATCTCACCCTGTACTAAAACTAAATAAAAATGGGTCAAAAACCTAGATTTTAGGACAGAAATAATCTGCTGGAAGATAAAACAGGTAAAACCCTTGAATAGACAGGCATATGCAAGGGTTTTCTGAACAGATTCCCCAATAATACAAGAAATAACATGAAGAATCATCAAATGAAATTATATCAAATTAAAATGTTTCTGCATGGCAAAGGAAATAGCTAGCAAAATAAGAGCCAACCTAGAGAATAGGTTTAAAAAATTGCTAGCTACTTGTCTTAGTTACTTTCCCTTGCTGCCAAGACAAAATACCTGACAAGTAGGAAGGAAAGGTTTGTTTTGCTCAGAGTGGAAGTTTCAGTCCATAATCAGCTGACTCCAAGGCAGGGTGGCACATGGCAGAGGGCAACAGTTTGTTGCAGCATAAGATAGTAAAAGCAACAAGCAAAAAGGCGAGGAGTGTGAGAGCAAGCCTCTTTTTCTCTCTCATATTGTATGCAGGCTACCCATGCCACTGCGGGTGTAACACTCACACCCATAATTCCAGCATGAAACTACGAATTAATGACAAACACTATAAGCCCATCTCCATGACTGAGTGAGGCTTTGGGGGGACATCTAGAAACACATCATGGCATTCTGCCCCTGTCCCCCCAAAGACTCATGAACATCCTTTATGCAAAAGACATTTAGTCCATCTCCAAGAGTTTCTGAAGTCCTAACAATTTCACCATTGCTTAAAAATTCAACTTCAAGTCTCCTCTGTGATTTAAGGCAAAGCATTAGCCATGAGCCCCTGAACAAATGAAAAGAAAGATAAACACTTCCAAAATACAATGGCACAAGATAAACATTTTCATTCCAAATGTTGCAAACAGGGAATACAAAGGAATGAAACCAAAGGAAGTTCAAAATCTAGCAGGGCAAATATTAAGTGCTGTAGTTCCATGTGAAACACCTAAAGTAATCTGTGGCAAGCTGTGAGCTCCAAAGAGTTTGCATGGTTCTGCTTCTATGGCCTTTCTGTTTGGTATACCTCCCAGAGCTTCTCTCTTAGACTCATTCTGCTCAATCCTTGCAGCTTTCCTTAGGTGATCTGCTTTCCTGGATTTTCCAAACTTCTGCACTGCACCTTTGGCTTAACCCTCACAGCTTCACACATTGCCCTCTCAGGGGCATACCGCCTGTCCTCCCAGGTCTTCTTCTAGAATCTGGACAAAAGCCTGTTTAACCTCAGAACTTTTGCATTCTGCATGCACCTAAAACCAGTGCCATGTGGATGATGTCAAGGTCTGCTGCCAGTTGGCGTAGTAGCCAGGCTTTCTTCTCTTTTGGCTGCAGGAGTTGAGTGCCTGGATCACTCAGCACTCTGAACCTGATTCTGAGGAACAAATCCTCAATGCCACCACCATTCTGGAAGCTGGTGCAGCTGCCAACATTTTGGAGCCTGGTGCAGCCACTGCCACCAGTCTGGGACATAGTGTGGCTGCCATCATTCTGGAACGTGCTGCTCTGTGACTTTCTCCTCAAAGCAAAGCCTTTCACTTTTGCAGTTTTGAGGCTGTAAATGGTGGGGACTTTCTGCTTCTTGTGATACCCTCAGAGCATCTTTTCTGTTCTCATATTCCTTCTCAGCAATTGAGAGTTCCTCAGCTCCATCTTTGCAGTCCACAGCTTTATTGGAGCTTCCTTTCTGGCCAAATTCACAATGTTTTAAATCATCCTTCTGGGTTCTTCACTCTTGATTTGCAACATAAATCTGTTTAAAAGCCCCCAACAATAACTGTGCCACAATTTCAACATTCAACTGCCTTGAAATTTCTTCTGCCAAATTAATAAATCTGCCTCCAGCAGAATTTGAATTTCTTTTTCTATCCTCCCAGGTGGCCATACCTGACGAAATTGCTTCTCTATTGCTGTCTCCTTGATCAGCATGATGCACAAGTAGTCAGGCTTGGTCTATTGGGATCCCTAGAACCAGAGTCTTTGCTTCCACAAAGGCAGTGGGCACAACAAGTCTGCCTGGCTGGTGTGGCTGCCATGCACGGTCATCACCTTTTGAGATAACTATGTGAGATCATGGACTGGGGAAGCCCTGGTACAGCTAGGAATACGCAGTTTAGGCCACCAAGATGAGGCTACTTGTGTGTTTCTTTCAGGTTTTTTTTTTTCTTTTTCTGGTGGATGATGCTATTGCATATTCAAAAAAAATGTATCAATTTGTGTAGCAGTTGACTTTTCTTGCTTTTCTTTTCTTTTCTTTTTTTTTTTTTTTTGTGGGACCAGGAATCGAACTCACAACCTCATGCCTGCCAGGTAGTACGTGCTTGAGTCACTGAGCCAAACTCCCAGCCCTAGTTTTTTGAGACAGGGTCACACTATGTAGTTCAGGCCGGCCTTGCTCATGTTGTAGCCCACGCCACTCCTCCTACCTCAGCCTTCCGAGTGCTGGGATTAAAGGTGTGCACTACCATGCCTGGCAGCAGTTGACTTTTCTTATACCCATGAATGAGGTACTGTAG
>RJWM01033709.1:0-20342 GCA_004363535.1 Dasyprocta punctata
TTTTTTTTTCCTATTTAAGGGCCTAGGAAGTAGTTTGTTTCCCCTCAAAACCTTGAGTAATTTTCATATCATTCAGTATTTGCCCTTCAAGAAAGGCTGATGAATTGAGAAACTGCAGGAGAGAGGGCTTAAGATTTTTAGCCTACTTGAATACTCCTGTCTCTCTTGACACAGAATGGAGAGTTTTCTAAGGGAATCTTGGAATGATGTGCGCTTTTCATTAGCCATTCATTTCAGTTGTTTGACTTGAAAGCTTTCCCTGCCTTGTTCATTTCTGCCTTCTCACTCATTTTGTCCCGTTGTCTCATAAACAGGAAAGTTGGGATTGTGATGAAATAGTTGTGCCTTCCACAGTTTTCCTCATTCTTTATGTGCTTGACCTTGCTCCTAGGACCAAACTGGATCAACTGCGTTTACACAAGATAGGTAGGCTAACTGTGGGATATGTTTTGTTGATTCTTCTTCTTTCTAGCAGATAGTAAAATATTTCTTTTGAAATTCTTTCTAGTATGTTTTGTTTCTATCCTACATGTAGATAGTTGAAAAAGAAAAAATCTACAGAGCATTTGATAGCGGTGTGTGTGTGTGGGGGGGTTGTTTTGTTTCAGTTTTTGAGACAGGATCTTGCTGTGTAGCACGGGCTGGCTTCAAACTCATAGGAATTCTCCTGCTCAGCCTCCCAAGTCCTAAGATTACAGGTGTGCACCACCATACTTGGCTAGATATTCTTTCTTTCTTTTTTCCAAGGATGCGGAGTGCTTAAACACTGCAAAATTTAGACATTACACAACTGGGGACCAACTTTTTCCCCACTGACTCCACTTTACTTTCTATGTCTATAAATTGGGGTACCTGCCTGCAAGGGTGAAGAAGACTCACATATGAAAAGAAGGTACCCCTGGTCAAGTACCCAGGATATGCACCTTGCTCTCGAAACCCGCTTACTCTAGGATGACTGACTATGCTTTCTTCCATGATAGGTACTGCAACTATGTGGTACCATTTTTTAAAAGCAATTCAATGATAAATATTTAATCATTAATTTACTGTAACAAAAGTCTATGTATAGACAGATAAATACAATAGAAGGATAAGTCCAGAGGTAAAATGAAGTGCATCTGGGAATATAACATATGCTAAAGGTGAACTCTCCTGTTTTTTTTTTTTTTTTTGGTACCAGGTATCAAACTCATGACCTTATGCTTAGCAGGCAAGCACTTAAACTGCTGAGCTAAATCCCTAGCCCTAAAGGTGGACCGTCAAATGTGGGTTATTCAGACACCTGCATAGTCATCTGAGGACTAAAATAAAATAAAATAAAATGTAGCCCTTACATCCAGTTGCACAGTAACATAAATTACTTATTTTATTTTATTTTATTTTGGGGGGAGAGTTTTGAGACAGGGTCTCACTCTGTAATTCAGGCTGGCATTGAACCCACCATGTAGCCCAGGCTGGCCTCAAACTCGCTGCGGATCCTCCTGCCTCAGTTTCTCAAGTGCTGGGATCACAGGTGTGTGCTATCATGCCCAGTAACATAAATTGCAAATGAATGATGATTAAGACTTCAAGGAAAACCATATGGTTTCAGGGCAGCAGATTATCTATCAAGTCTCACAGAACTTACATTTTAAATAGACATCATTTTTTTTTTAAAGAAGACATAGTCTCACTATGTAATTCAGGTAGACCTCAAACTCACTATATACCCCAGGCTGGCCTTGAACTTGCTGCAATTCTCCTGCATCAGCCTCCCAGATGCTGGGATTACATGTGTGGGCTACCACACCTGGCATGTTATTGTTTTATGTAAATTGTACTTCAGTAAATTTGATTAAAAGTCACAGTGTAGCAAAGGAAAGGAGTAAGCTTGAAGTGAGTGGTGTGGTAGGAGTTTTTAACCATCTCTCAAAATCCAAAGAGTGAAAATTAGACTAGACTAAATAAACCAGACTAAATGAGTTCAAAACCATCTACATGGCATGAGACCCCATAAGAAAAACTAAAAGAAAGTGCAAACATAGGAAGTATTTGCTTTTTTTTTTTTTTTTTTTTTTTTTTTTTGCTTCCAGTTTGCTGCCATCGTGGGTCGCATGCATGCTCCTGGGAAGGGGCTGTCCCAGTAGGCTCTGCGGTATCACCACAGTGTCCCCACCTGACTGAAGCTGACGTCTGATGAAGTGGGAAGGAGCAAATTTACAAACTGGCCATGGAGGCCCTGACTCCCTCACAAATCGGTGTGATCCTGAGAGACTCTCATGGTATTATGCAAGTATGTTTTGTGACGAGTAGTAAAATCTTGAGACTCCTTAAGTCTAAAGGACTCACTCCTGAGGGTCTCTACCACTTAATTAAGAAAGTGGTTGCTGATTCAAAGCACCTTGAGAGGAACAGAAAGGATAAGGAGGCCAAGTTCCCTCTGATTCTCATCGAGAGTGGAATTCACAGATTGGCTCAATATTGTAAAACCAGGCAGGTCCTCCCTCCCAGGTTGGTAACTTGAGTCATTCACAGCCTCTGCCTTGGTGGCATAAATTTGTTTATGTACTCAAGCAATAAAATCATGATTTAACTAAAAAAATAAAAAAGAGAAAGAAAGAAAGAAAAAAAAAGAAAAAAGGAAGAAAAAGAAATATTTGCAACTCAGAGCACAGAAAAAACTTGATGGGTTTTTGTTTGTTTGGTACCCAGAGTCAAACTCATGACCTCACTCACACTTGCCAGGCAGGTGCCATACCATTGAGCTGTATCCCCAGCCCAAAGCCTGATCTTTTAAACTTAAAAAGTTCAAAAATGAGTAGAAAAAGCTAAATGACTCAGTAGGGTCTTCTACTTCTGTCTCTTTTTTTTCTTTCTCTCTCTTCTCTCCCTCCCTCCCCTTCCTTCCTTCCTTCCTTCCTTCTTTCCTTCCTTCCTTCTTTCCTTCAGTAGTACCCTACCAAGTATCAAACTCAGAGGCATTCTACCTCTTAATTACAACTCCAGCCCTAAGAACAGGCTTTTATAAAAAAGGAAAATGCAAATGGCTACTAAACACATACAAAAATGGCCAGATTTAGTGCTGAACAGAGAAATGCAGATCTTAAAGTGTATTAAAATTTCTTTTACTTCCCAAGTAAGCAGGAAATGCAGAAGTTTAAAGAATACACTCTGTCAGTAAAAGTTGGGGATCCAGGTTCTGTGATGCGTGGCTAATAAAAGGCAATCTGCCTTCGTCCTTTGACAAACCAATTTCACTGATGTCATCATTGATGCTATTTTTCATCACCTGGTTGAGGTAATGACTGCCAGACTTTCTGTGATAATGTTGCTATGACTCATTTAAGGAGCAGGGAGTTATATATCATCCTCTCGAGGCATTGATAGTTACATGTATCATAAACAGTTCTTCTGTAGACAAGGTTTTAGCATTCATTCACTCATTTCAGAATGGAATCATGACAGCTGATTGCCTGTTTTGGGTGATAATACAATATGACTATATTAACTTTGTTGTTCACACTGTTTCAACTTTGGAACTTGGGCTTTTTCAGGGGGTGCCAGTGATTTGTTTAAATGCTCATCTTGGATTTAGGTCTTTGTTGCTGAGGAATAACTTACTTTCTAACACTGAAGAAAGAATCTGCACGGGCATCTTGCCTTTTTCCTGCTTCAGTGCTAGTATCAAGCATTGCATTTCGTTGAGGAGACTTTTTTGTTTTTATTTACAAATTTATTTATTTTATTTATTTACTAAGACAGGGCCTTACTATGTATTCACTATGTAGCTTAGGCTGATCTCTAATTCAATAAGATTCTCCTGCTTCAGTCTCCCAGGTGCTGGGGTAACAGTCATGTGCCACCACACATGGCTGAGAAATAGTAGTTAAAGCCTGGATCTGAGGGCTGTATGCTCATTGGTAGGGGGTGCCCTTTATTTCTTCATTGTGGTCAACATCTCTGTAGTTATCTGAGAAATTATTTGATTGGATTTTTTCTAGAATCTCATTCATTTGCTTTGTTGTTACCACTTCGGAGAGGCTAGGTGGGTGGCTTTTGGATTGTGTCACCTCATTGCCCCCTGGGTTTGCCTTTGGTGAACTGGATTTCTAGGGTTGCATCTTGGTTAGTGTCTTCTAATTTTCTGTTTTGTTTGTTTGTTTAAGTTTAATTCCTGGGTCGATGCTTATAAATTGCCTATGGTGAATAGCTTTATTGTTAGTATTTAGAACCCTTAGGAAATGACCTACTTCTCAGAAGTGTCTTCCAGGTATAGCTGGCTTTTGGGTTTTGAGTCTTTTGCAAAATCCTACTCCTTCAATGTATTGGGGATGAGAAGTTGCTGTCTACTTGGCCCAGCCCCTGGGTCTTTGGCACAGTGCCACAGTATTTTCTATGACCCTTAGGCAATCTAAGTCTTGGTATACCAGGAAGAACAATTGATTAGAACAACTATGTCACTTTGGCTAAAGTGGTACAGTTAGCAATAACAATTACTATCAAATACAGCCTAGAAAGTGACAAATTGAAGTCACCATTAATTGGCCGTCTTTAACAGTATGAACTAGATTTAAAGAATAACAAAATCTAACACAAACCAGAAAATTGCATGCAGTAAATAAGCCGTCAATATGCCAATTTTACTCTCAGGGAAGAAAATTTCAAAGGGATTAGGGGGAAAATAGAGAAACAGAAGAAGGGGAAGAAATTATGAACAAGGCTGGAGGACAAAGGAGATCATGCAAACTTTGGGAAACTGGTGAAGAAGACAGGAGGGAAAGAGAGAAGGAAGAAATAAAAGGGAGAACAGAACAGAACAACAATCACAAAAAACTAGAAACGCTGTTCACACTTACATAAAAACAAGATCAAACAATGAAGAAAAAATAAGAAAAGAGAGAGAAAAAAAGGAAGAAAAAATGTCCACTTCCAAGGTTCGTCTCTGCCATCATTGGTAGACAATGCGTGCAGACATGTTGGGAGCTGTTGAAGCTGGAAATTGACCACACATGCAAGGCTGGGGCATGGCTGTCCCAAGAACAAACAGTGCCCAGGGCAAGCCATGTGAAGAAGCTGCTTCAACCCAGAGAACACCTAGCCCCAAGACAATCCAAACAGTGGGACAATGGGGTGTCACATAACATTAAGTTGCTAACAGATATAAATAAATGCCCCTACAGTGAGGAGGCAGTTCCCTTCCTGGCATCTGAGAGTAAGGGCTTCACCAGACTGTAGCTTTGTCTCTTCTTTATTTTCTCATCCTCTTGCAGTCCTTCACCCAAGGAACCTCAAGGGCTGCATGGGTTGTGGCAGAGACAGAGTCCAGATCCACGTTGATTTATCCCAGCAAGCCAGCAGCAGTTTACAGCAGGGTAGTGGATAATCTCAGTGAGCCTGCACCTTAATTTCCCCTAAAGTTCAGGCTGACTTCTGGCCATGAGGCTGGAACCAGGCCTGCTTAGCCTGCAGCCATCAGTGCACCTTCTGTGGGCTTGAATTCAACTGGGAGCTGCTAGATGGAGCCAGCATTTGTTCTTCCTTCTGAGCTCAGTTGGCCCCTCTCCAAGACGGCTTCCAGCCAATCACCCTCTCCTGTGGGATGGCCAAATCCAAGCCACTCACCAGCAAGTGCAGTCCACAGTGTCCACTGCTCCACGGCACTGCACTCCATGGAGGCCTCTGTCACCAGCTGTCACTGTGTGTCTATAGGCTTGAACTACTCCTCTCACTCAGGGAGTCCCAACTCAGGGAGAATGCATCAGCCTCCACCTCCTTGTTCTTCATTGACATTTCTCTCTTTGCTCTCCCCATGGGGTTCAGTTCTCACTTCTGAATCTGTCTGGGACCAGGAGGCCCACTTCCCTCTTTCTTTGCTTCCTTGAGTTGCTCTATTCTAGTGCCTGGACACCAAATCTCAGAGAGGCTCTTTCTGTACTGCTTACCATCTTCCTGAAAGTCCTTTCCCCTTTATTTTTTGATCTCAGAATAAAGTACAAGGAAAATCTGTTTCTATACTAATCAGTATATATGCACATGATAATAGTATCTATTTCTGTGGGAAGTCATCTGAATGTATATGGCGCTAAATATAAGGTGACAGCAACTTAATTTTAATCCGCTATGACATGGATCATTATAGGCTTCTCCAAATGCTTCTCTGTAACCTTCAACAGTGAGAAACACGGCTCCTATAATCTGCTTTCTATTAATATTTGATTCTACTATACATGTATAGTGGTTTTAGAATGTTAAGCCTCTCTACCCATTAGAAGGAACTTTAGTAACTAGAATCCAGTTCTATGTACAATATCTTTGACCTTTATTCTTAAATATTCCACACATTTCCTGGGCTATTTTGTTGACAAACTTTTTTCCTATTACCTGCAGTGCATTTTACATTTATAAAAATGGATTCTGGAGCCCAGGTGGGTATCTCCAGTGACTCACCAAGGTCTCAACAGGGGAACATGCACCAGCAGATGGTAAGTTAGGTGACCCAGCACTGAGCTTTAGCATACAGACACATGGAATAGAAGTGGGTGGGAGGGGTTCCCTTTTTTTTAATCAAAGGGCTTGGGGAGAACTCCAGCAAAAGAACATCAGTCTCAGACCCCACATCCAGAGGCCAGGATCAACTCAATACCCAGCACAAATACCACCTAAATGCTTTGTAAAAATTTGCATATATTAAGATTCATTATTTGTGCTGAAAAGTTAAGAACTTTCATAAACACATAGTGGCAGGTATTTAGCACTAAGTATCATATGTGCTTTAACTGTTCAACCCTCTAGATCCCAAGAACAGTAACCAATGAACTTTTATCATTTATACAGTTTTGCTGTTTCCAAAATGCATATCAAGCCAGGCGTGGTGGCACACGCCTTTAATCCCAGCACTCGGGAGGCTGAAGTAGGCGGAGCGTTGTGAATTCGAGGCCGGCTTGGGCTACAACGCAAGCGCAAGGCTGACCTGAGCTACACAGTGCGACCCTGCCTCAAAAAAACTAGGGCTGGGAGTTTGGCTCAGTGGCTTAAGCACCTGTCTGGCAGGCGCGAGGTTGTGAGTTCAATTCCCGGTGCAGCAAAAAAAAAAAAAAATAATAATAATATAAAATAAAATAAAAACAAAATGTAAATCATACCAGATCAAACACTGGGAAGCTTATTCAGACTTTACTTAACAATATGCATTTTAGTTTCACCTATGTCTTTCTGTAGTTTGAATACTTTTTCTTTTTGATGGTTACACAATATTCCACCATACAGATACATAACAGATTGCTTGTATATTACCTATAGAAAAACATGTGAATCTTTTCTGTTCAGGTCAAGCATGAATAAAGTTGATATAAATATTGGTATGCTGATATATATGTGGACATAGTTTTCAAACCTGTTAGATACCACAAATGAGATTGCTGTATTGTATGCAAAAGCTATGTTGTTTTGTAAGAAATTATTTTCAAATTGTTTAGCCATTTTGAATCCCAAAAACAACAAATGAGATTTTCTCTTCTCAGTACTCTGGCCGACAAGTGCTATAGTCAGTATTTTGGAGGTTAGTTCTTTTAATAGATTATAGTGATAGATTAATACAGATGGTACAACTGAGGCTATGGAACTACTCCACTTCATTCACTGGGACCTGCTCAACACCCCAGGACCAATCCCCCTGACTTTCATCCTAAAGCTTACTTCCTAGAGGCAAAACAAGAACAACAAAGATACCTGAAGTCCCCAAAATTCCAAACCAGGAAGCAGGAATACTAGACCCGTTACAAGGCCTACAATAACCTTCCTTCACTTGGAGTTCCTTAAGGGTTTGTATCTATGGATTGCACCTTGTATATTTGCATCAAAATGTAAGAAGTGAATTGAGGGAAAAGACATGCGTGGCAGAAAAAACTGACAGGACTCAGCATCCTGCCAATCACGTTTTCTTTTCTTTTCTTTTTTTTTTTTTTTTCGTGGCACCAGGGATTGAACTCACAACCTCGCACCTGCCAGGGCAGGTACTTAAGCCACTGAGCCAAACTCCCAGCCCTGCCAATCACGTTTTCAATCACACTCTAGAAGACCCGGTAAGAGGCACCGTAGACCAAATTCTTAAGCCCAGTGCGCTAAAACGCTCCTGCCACTTTTCTTTCTACTGGTGTGAGTTCACTCTGGGCATAACTTCACCCTTTAAACTTCATTAAACTCAGCTCCTTTTTCCTCACCATCAAGTGTGGTGTCCAAGTCTTTGTTCATCATGTACGAGAACCTTGAAACCTGTCCTGGGACCGCATCGCTCATGATAACAATATCATTGCTTTCTGTAATGGTCAGTAATGTTGTTTGTCTTGTTAGATTCCTGTCTTTTCTAAGTCTTCCTTGGTGAGCTGATATTTAATTTTTATCCAGGTTTAATATTTACCTGTTTTCTTACTTTTGATTTTTATGTGTCATATGTATATATGTGTTAGAAGTCTTTTTTCATATTTCTATTTTGAAGGTTCTTTATGACCTGTGACTTATCCATTCCTTTGTTGATGCAGGGTAGAAATATTTATTTATTCATGTATTTATTTGTACCAGGAATTGAACTCAGGGCCTTGTGCTTGCTACGCAGGCGCTGTGCTGCTGAGCTACATCCCCGACACTAGAAATTTTTAATTCTAATGATGACCAACTTAAACTTCTTTGATTAATTCTATATAAAAATTCATTGATAAACAAATTTGAAGTCACTTAAATTTTCTGCTTCTTCAGTGTGTTTATATTTTGGGTTTTACATTTAAGTGTGAGATATTTCGAGTTAATTTTGTGCAGCTGGGAATGGAGAATGCTGAGGGCTCCTGGGGAAGATTTTGAAGACCACTTTGAGCCCCTTAGTCCTGAGTGCTGCCTGATTCATGGATTGTCCTATGCTCAGATAAACTCTTAATTTGCCTAAAGTTTTCCTTGTAATAACCTTAAATGGATAGAAACACAATCAGAATAAGAAAGCAAAGTCTTCCAATGAAATAGAAAAAAAATTAAACTCTGGCTTCCTGGCAAGTCACTGGTAAATCTGCTTCTATTCATATTTCTCTATCCTTCATGAGTAAACAAAGCCAACACATCTAAAAAGCACTTTATGAGAAGCATTATATCCCCCCCCCCCCAGAATCAGTCTTTTGTGCTTGTTTATTCTGGAAAAGTTCATTGTTATGTCTATGTGGAAACCAAGCCTGGCCAACTCATCACAACTAAACACATTAAGATGAAGCAGATCATTACTTGTCTAATTTCTCCCACGGAAGATCTGACTTCTTAACCCAATGTTGATGCTACAACGCAGTCAGCTACAGAGTAATCCTAGGACATATTGTGATTCACATGGTGCAATTAACTACTGGGCATTTCTGCAGTTTAGAAGTATAACTCCAATCACCTTCTTCAAAGACACTGTCTTGGTGACTTTTTTCTCATTGCTGAGACAAAATACTTGATGCCCAAAATGAGGGAAGGAAAGGTTTACTTAGCTTACTGTTCGAAGGTTTCAGTCTATACTCAGCTGACTCCAAGGCAGGATGGTGTGTCTGAGGGGTAACGTGGCAGCTGTGGCAGATACCAGAAGCCACAAGAGCAAAAGGGAAAAAGGGAAAAGCACACCTCCTTTCTTTCCTTATATTGCATAGCGGCTACCCAACCCTGGGCAAGTGCAGCACTCATACCAACAATCTTAGGGCTAGACAATGAACCAATCACAAGCACTAGATTCAGCTACCTCCATGACAACATGAGGCTTTGGGTGGGACATTTAAACACAAACCATAACATTCTACCCCTGGCCTCAAAACTCATGCACATCCTTTATGAAAGACATTTAGTTCATCTCCAAAAGTTGTCAAAGTCCTAACAGTTTCAGTATTGCTGAAAAGTTCAAGTGCCAAGTCTCTGCCAAGATCTAAAGCAAACTCTTAGCTGCAAACCCCTGTACAAATGAAAACAAAGTTAAATACTTCCAACTTTCAATGGCACAAGATAAACATTACCATTCCAAAGGGTACGAACAGAGGGACACAAAGGAATGGGACCAAAAGAAGCCCAAAATCCATCAGGGCAAACATTAAGTCTGGAGTTCCACTTTCAGCATCTGAAGCAACCTGGTTATGAGCGCCAAAGCACTTGAGTGACTTCATCGCTGCAGCACTTTTGGCGGTTGTAGCTCCCACGGCTTCTCTCTTGGGCTGACTTTGCTCCCTCCTTGCAGGCTTCCTTAGACAATCAACACTCCTAGCTTTTCCAAACTTCTGGGTTCTCCATTGCACCTTTGGCTTCACACTCGCAACTTCACACACTGCCCCCTCAGGGGCACACTGGCTGGCCTCCCAGGCTTTCTGAAATCAGGGTAGAAGACTTTTCAACCTCAGAACTCTTGTATCCTGTATGCACCTAAAACCAATGCCACATGGAGGATGCTGAGATCTCCTGGCAGTTGAAGCAGTAGCCAGGCTTTCCTCTCTTTTGGCCACAGGGTTTAAGTGCCTGGATTTCTGAGTACTCTGAACCTGACTGTGAGGAACAAATTCTCTATGTTACTGCCATTCTGGAACCTGGTGTAGCTGCTGCTATTTTGGAACCTCATGTGGCCTCTACTGCCATTCTGAAATATGGCACTCTGCAACTTTCTCCTCAGAGCAAAGTCTTCCACTTCTGCTGTTTTGGGGCTGCAAAGTGTGGGGACCCACTGGTGCTTATGATGCCCTAAGGCCATCTTTTCTATTTTTCTGTTTCTTCTTGGCAATTGAGATCTTAGCTCTATCTTTACAGTCCACAGCTTTATTGGAGTTTTCTTTCTGGCCAAACTCACCATGTTTCAAATCATCCTGCTTGGCTCTTTGCTTTTGATTCACCACAGAAATCTGGCTAAACAACCCCAACAATAGCCATGCCACTCAATGTTTGAATGCCTTGAAATTTCTTCTGCCAGATCAATTAGTTCACCATCCTTAATCTTGGTCTCAGCCAAAGACATGAGCAAAACTTTCTGCCAAGTCATAACACACATCATGTGAAGTCCAGCAACCAATGCATTTCTTCTTTCCAGCAGAAACCTCCTGAGCATGATCTTTAGAGGTAGGATTTTTATCAGCCTTCTGGTCTTCAGAGCTCTGACCAGAACCTCCCATTCAGAACAGCCTAAACTGCTCTGGCTCTATGCTTTCAGGTGACATCTCTGAACCTTTCCAAACTCTTCCTACAAGCCATCCCCAAAGGCTCTTGAACCACATGGTCAGGTACAGTCACAGCAATGACCCCACTCCACTGGTACCAAATGCTGTCTTAGTTACTTTTTTCTTGTTGCTGAGACAAAATACTTGATACCCAAAATGAGGGAAGGAAAGATTTGTTGAGCTTACAGTTTTTGGAGGTTTCAGTCCATATTCAGCTGGCTCCAAGGCAGGCTGGCATGGCCGAGGAGCAACAAGGTGGTTGTGGCAGATACCAGAAGCCACAAGAACAAAAGGGCAACAGGGAAAAGCACACCTCCTCCCCTTCCTTATATTGTATACTGGCTACTCACCCCTGGGCAAGTGCAGCACTCACACTGCCAATCCCAGCACTAGACAAGGAACCAATCACAAACGCTAGATTCAGTCACCTCCATGACTGCATGAAGCTTTGGGGGGACATTTAAGCACAAACCATAACAGATACTGTTCGAGTGGAAAAATCTGGTGAACTAAAAAATGACTGGAACTGCCCTATAGTCTAGGTGTTATTGCCTAGAAAAGGATTTTAACTAGAAAAATTTTCAGTTGAGGGTTCCAGTCAAATAAAATGCATTTCATTGACAGTGAAGGTGACAAAGAACAATGACCTAAAGTGGCTGCTTCACTGCCTTGCTTTTGAACTACACTGTCTGTGGTTCTGATTCAAAAGATTGATGACACCTGATTTTTTCTTTTCTTTTCTTTTTTCTTTTCTTTTCTTTTCTTTTCTTTTCTTTTCTTTCTTTCTTTCTTTCTTTCTTCTTTCTTTCTTTCTTTCTTTCTTTCTTTCTTTCTTTCTTTTTTTTCTTTCATCTTTTGGAGACAGGGTTTTGCTATGCAGTTCAGGCTGGCCTTGAACGCACTTTTGTAGCCCAGGTTGACTTCAGACTCATAGTGATCCTCCTGCCTCAGCCTACCAAGTGTTGAGATTACAGCTGTGCGCCATCACACCCAGCCTGATGACACTTGATTTCCTAGGGATCTCCAGTAAGACTATAAAAGCCTAGGAAATGGGGACAAATCAGTAAAGAAAGAACATTTATGCATTTGCTTCTGGTCACCTAAGGAATCCTTCAGCAAATGCTTTCTACAGCAGGC
Organism: Dasyprocta punctata; assembly: GCA_004363535.1. Taxonomy (NCBI): domain Eukaryota; kingdom Metazoa; phylum Chordata; class Mammalia; order Rodentia; family Dasyproctidae; genus Dasyprocta; species Dasyprocta punctata. The sequence goes on from RJWM01033709.1 coordinate 12,318, forward strand.
TGTAATGAAGCGAGTATTAAAAGGTGACACAGATACAGAGGAGGACAGAGCACTGTCCCTGCACTAAAAAAGCTTACAGTTCATTCATTCATGAGTTTATGAAACAAGATCTCACTATGTATTCTAGGCTGGCCTTGATTTTACTATGTAGTTCAGGCTGGCCTTAAACTTGTGATCCTCCTGCCTCAGCTTCCTGAGTGTTGGGTTTACAACAGGCTAATGTTCCTGGGCTTCATCATAGATTTATATGAATGAAAAGACAGTGAATGACAGGTGCACCTTCCAGGTTCTTTTTACTTCCTATAAATTATAAAATAATTTTCCTTGTGTGTGGCCATGTGGACTTGAAAACTTGGGGAGGGGAGAGGAGAAGGGTAAGAATTCTGGAGGCAGAAAACCATTATTTACCTTCTTAATACAAACTCATTTCCAATGTGTGAGGACTTCTGCCCAAAAACTAGCATCAAACCCCAAGGCTCTTGACTTTGAACCCTCAAATCTCTCATTTATATCTATCACTTGACTTTAGGATAGATTTGAGAAAAGATAGTTAAGTATGATTGCACAATGATGTGAAAGTTCTTAATACTACTGAAATGAACACATAAAAATTGTTAATCTGGTGGTGCTTGTTGCCTGTAATCCCAGCACTTTGGGAGGCCGAGGCAGGAGGATCATAAGTTTTTGTTTGTGTTTTTTTTGTTTATTCATTTTTTGTTTTTCAAGACAGGGTCTTGATATGTGATCCGACTGGTCTTGAACTCACTATGTACACCAGACTGGTCTCAAACTCGCAGCAATCCTTCTTCCTCAGCCTCCTCAGTGTTGGCATTTCAGGCATGCATCACCATGCCCAGCAACAAGTTTGAGTCCAACCTGGGCAACTCAGTGACTTAGCAGGACCTCGCCTCAGAAATAAATAAATAAACAGGCTGGATATACACACACTATAAACATATATATATATATATATTTGGCCATATATATGGTCAAAAAACATATATGCACTACAGGAAAGAAAAACTTGCATGAATATTTTAATACTAAATTTATTGAGATATCATGAGATTAATGCAAGTTATCTTTGGCCTCGACAATTACAAGAGGTGTTCAGAATGGTGGCAATTATCTTCCAGATATTTATTAGTACAGCAAACTGTGGCTTGGGTCACCTAGGTCATTGAGATTGTCACACATGCATTTTCAGTATTTTCTCTAAGGACTGGCAGTGTGGTGCATTTTCTGTGATACACGACATCCTCTAGGATCCCCCATATGAGGGTAACAACATCTGTTGGAAAAATATCATATTATTTTTCTTTTCCTGAAAGGTATATAAATTCTCTCTGTCTCTGTCTCTGTTTGTCTCTTTCTGCCTCTCTCTCTCTTTCTCCTTCCCTTCCTCCCATCCTCTTTCTACATATATATCAGTGCAAATGTCCTGGGGTTCAATCTTCAGTACAGCAAAAAAAAAATTTTGTTAATATAGTTAATGTTATGGATGTGCCTTGAGAACATACTTATTAGTGAAATAAATAAGTCACACATGTGTAAACATCATATTGTTTCATTAGTGTGACAAGCTGAAAGGAAAATTATGTATATGTTTATGTATGTGTATACAAAAATAGTTAAGATAGCAAAAAAAAAAAAAAACACAAAAAACACAATGGCCTCTTTTGTCATCCATATGCCCTGTCCAGAAGTAAATTCAATGCCTCCCTTCACTGGACACCTTTGTAGGTTCTGCCATCCCTTCTATACCTTGTCCCAGTCTTTTTGCCCTAGAAAGAATGACCTCAGCCAAAGCAATGATTTAGGTCACACCTCCTACCCTAACTAACTAACCCACTGTGAGCCATTTTGAATTGACTTTTGGATGTCTTAAGAAATTTTTGATGTGCTATAAAGTTTTTTTTTTGCATGTGGATATCCAGTTGTTCTAGTATACTTATTGAAGGTACAATTCTTTCTCCACTTAATTGCTTTTGCATCTTTGTCAGAAATCAATTGTCTGTTATGTGGGTATCTATTTTGGGACTTCATATTGGTACCTTGGTGGTTTGTTTATCTTGATATCAATGCTGTTTTGTCAAGATTGGTGTAACTTTGTGATAAGTCGTGGGATTAGGGAGGGTCGGAGCTTTAATTTTGTTCCTATATCAAAGTTATTTAGACTATTCTGAGTCTTTTGTACTTCTACAGAAATGTAAGAATCAAAATGTTAATTTTTGTGAAAAATGATATTGACATTTTGATAAGGGATTGTGTTTTCTGATCTTTATTATTTTCTTCTATTTGTTCTTGGTTTTATTCTGTCTTTTATTTCTAATTTCTTAAGGAAAGATATGAGGGTATTTCATAACTTTCTTCTTTTCTAATAAATGTACTTGATGCTAAGAAAAAACAGTTAATATTCTGCTAAGTACAGTATACGTCTTAGTTACTTCCCCCATTGCTGACACAAAATACCTAACGCCCACAATTTAAGGAAGAAGAGGTTTATTTTGGCAAATGTTTCAGTCCATAGTTGACTGGGTTCAGGGCAGGATGTCTCAGCCGAGGGCATGTGGAGGAGAGCTGGTCACAGCACGATGGACAGGAAGCAGAGTCAGGGAGGAGCTGGGAGGGAGTGACAACCTTCCAGGGCTGCATACGGTGACTCACCTCTTCCGACTAGGCCCCATCTGCTAACTGCAGTCCGCTCTTGTTATGGCCCTACGATCCAATCACCTTCCAGATGCCCTGCCTATGATTGCATGAGGCTTCAGGAGGACAGCTAGATATAAACCAGAACAGTACATTCTACCATCATTAAACCTTTGATAAAAAAGGAAGTAATGATATTAAGCTCTTTGATGGACGTAACTTTTCATTCCTATTCCTTTGTTTCAGTCTGTGTGTCTGAGAATCAGTTGCCAAAGGTGACATGAGAACAAAGAAAGAGACAAACAGATCCAGGGTTGCACAAAGTGCAATTTACTTGGCACTCGGAATAAAGCATGTCTTGAGTGGCACCAAGACAAGTGGATCCCCACATCTTAAGATAGGAGGAGACCATTTATATGCTAAACTAGACAAATGTGGGCTATGGCTAACCAAAATGTACCCAGCTCATGTGTGTGGTAGCTCATACCTGTAGTCCCAGCACCCAGGAAGCTGAGGTAGGAGGATCATTGTGAGTTTGAGGCCACACTAGGATACAAAGTGAGTTCAAGGCCAGCCTGACCTGCATAGTGAAAACACAAACCAACACACAAAACAAAACAAAACCACAACAAAATGTACGCAGCTCATCTCACAGTCTGTTAGCATGCTCAGTGTTAGTTAAGAAACACCCTGTAAGGCAGGGTGTATAGTTCAATGGTAGAGCATGTGCTTAGCATGCACAAGGCCTCATGTTCAGTCCTTAGCACTGAAAAACAAAACAGAAGGAAATGGTCCGGGCATCTATAGTTAGTACAAACTACTTAGCTGAAAGTCTTAACAATTTTGTCCTGCAGAGATATGCATGCCAGAGTCCTCTGGCAGGAAGATGGCAAATCTGATCAAGATGGCTGTAGCCATGTTAAGCTGGATCCCTATTTTTTTCCTGATCTTTGGCAGGGCATTTTTTTTCCAGACCCGTTCTTGAGACCTCTCTTTCCCTTCACTGAGATAAGCTTCACTGAGAGAGATTTGAAGCTATTGTAAAACATTCTCAATAGTGACTTAATTCCTCAAGAGCAAAATCTTCAAATAGATATCATATTATTTTATATTATTTTTGGTACCAGGAATTGAACTCAGGTCCTTATACTTGCCAGGCAGGTGCTATGCCACTGAGCTATATTCCTGGCCCTAATTTTATTTCATTAAACTTTAATCTTTTTTAATTTTTATTTTTATTAGTGCAAGTTTGCAGTACACAATGAATACATTCCTCATGGGAAGCTGGTACAGGTACACAACACATCTTAATTCTTTTTCATCCCCTTTCCTTTCCTCTCTTCATCTGTTGGTCTCTTTTCATTTCCCAAAATATCTTTCTCCCTATTTCCTACAGTCTATCTTTTATTTTTCTCTTTATTTCTATTTTGAGTTTTTCATATAAGAGAAACTGTGTGATTGAAGCTCGTATGTCTGATTGGTTTCACTCAATATTATGATCTTAAATTGCACCATTTTCCTACATATGACTTGTTTTTCATGTATTTTAATATTATAAATACATGAAACACTTATTCTTCACCAATGCTAATGTGTACAATAAAAATCCTATAGCAAATGTAGGTGAATTTCTTCTGATATTCTTTAGTCCTTCACTGAAATAACACCTGTCACCTGGCATGGTGGCACAAGCCTGAATTCCAGCACTCTGGGAACCTGAGGCAGAAGGACCCAGAGTTCACTTGTAGCTTGGGAAACTTAGTAAGACACCGTCTCAAAATGAAATGAAATGAAAAAAAGCCGGGGGTAGCTCAGTGCAGAGGTCCTGAGTTCAATTCCCTGCACCACCAAAGAGGCGGGGAGAATGGGGGCAGATAGGTTCATGAGGAAAAGCCTGGGCTGGAGATCAGAAGGGGCAAGGGACAAAAACTTACTACCATTCACCCATTATATAAATCATTACTTCAGCTTCAAATTTTGCAATGTGATTAAGTACACAAAATTCACCCTCTTAACTATTTCTAAATGTCCATTTCAGTAGTGGGTCAGGACACGTTGTTGTGCAATTTCCCTTTATAACTTTAGTCCAAACTTTCATAAAATCAAGACAAGTGGAAAAGAAAAACGAATTAACAATTACGAAGTGTTGTTATGGAGACATTTGACCAACTCTGTAAGGAGAAAAACAAAGCCAAAAATGACTAATGTTTATGTTCATTTTGATACAAATACTCTTGTGAGAATAAATGTGTCAACCAATGTAAACGACTGTAATTTCTTTCTTTTATTTACCTTGTTTTTATTAGTACATGTTGGCAGCGCACAGTGTTTCCACTCCTTGTGTGGAATTGGTGCATCTACATAACAAGTCTTAATTCTCTTTTTCATCGCCTTTCCTCCTTCTCCCTCTCCCTCCATCTCTTGAGCCCCTTCCCACTTGAGAAAGATCTATCTTACTGCTTCCTATTGTCTATCTTTTATTTTGCTCTTTATTTATAATTTGGGTTTTTCATATGAGAGCAGCCATGTGATATTTAAACTTGTGAGTCTGATTTATTTCCCTTAACATTATGATCTCGTGGTGCACCCATTTTCCTACAAATGACTCAAGTTTATCTTCATGGCAGAGTAGCAGCACTTCATTGTGTTTCATACCACATTTTCTTTATCCATTCACCTGTCAATGAATGTATAGGCTGCTTCCACGATTTAGCTGTTGTGAATTACTTTCTTTGATTTCTTGACTCTGGCCATTGTTTCTGGCATAAGATGTCATCTCAGTATTGTTAATTTGCATTTCCCTAGTGGTCAGAAATGTTGAACATTGCTTCATGTATTTATTGGTCATTTGTATTTCTTTTGAGATCTGTCTATTAGTTTCAGTTGCCCATTTTTTGATTGGGTCTTTTTTAAGAGAAAAAATAAAACAAAATTTCAAGACAGGATAATAGGAGGGTAACAATGGTTTATTTTTATCTTTAAATTAGTTACTCAGAGTACAAGATAGTGGCATTTAATTATACAAACAATATTAATACAAACCTTTCGTTTCAGTGAACTAAGAAAAATTAGTAATATAACTACGTTAACTATCCTTCCTTCTTTTCTCCATCTCCCCAGTACAGTTTCTCTTTCCTTTGCAAGTTTATTCCTATCTTCCAATATCTATTGTACATTTTGGATCTTGTTTATTCTTTCAGTTTCTCACACTAGGGAAATAATATGATGTTTACGCATGCACTTCTGTTTTATTTCACTTATGAGTATGGTCTCTGTTGCATTTATTTACCTATAAAAGTCTCTGGTTTATCCTTCTTTATGACTGAGTTGTATTCCATTGTATAAAAATACCACATTTTAAAAAATTCATTCCTCAGGTGATGGGCATTTGAGTTGTTTCCAAGATCTAGCTATTACAAATAGTACTGTTATAAACATGGTTGCACATATATCGCTGTTATGATGTTTTTAATTCTTCTAGGAAGATACTCGAAAGGGGAATAGCTGGGTCAAATGGGATCTCCAATTCTAGTTGTTTGAGGAATCTCTACACTGATTTCCACAGTGGTTGCACCACTCTATACTCGCAACAATGGTGAAGAAGGGTTCCTTTTCCCCCACAGCCCCTCCAGCATTTGTTATTGGTTGATTGCTTGATAATAGCCATTCTTTCCGGAGTGAGGTAGAATCTCAGCCTTGTTTTAATTAGCATCTCTCAAATGACCAATGATGTCAAATATTTTCTCATGTATTCATTTGCTGTTTGTATTCTTCATCTGACAATTGTATATTCATCTCAGCTGCCCATTTCTGGATTGGGTCTTTAAATTCGGGAGGTCTGATTTTTGTTTTTTGAGTTCTTTATATGTTCTCAGTAGTAATCTTTTGTCTCAGGAACAACTGGCAAACATTTTTTCCCACATTGGGGGTTGTTTCTTCACTCTGTTGGTGGTTTCTCTTGCTGTGTAAAAGCTTTTTAACAAGAAGGGATTCCAGTTGTTGATTCTTTGTGATAGTTCCCATGTGATTCTGGATTGTAGTCTTTGCCTACACCAATGTCTTTAAGAGTTTTACCTATTCTATCTCCCAGCAGATTCAATGTTTTTGTCTTAATAGATCTTTGATCCATTTTAAATTTAGGTTAGTGCGTGGTGAAAGATATGGGTCAATTTTAATCTTTGGCATTTGCAGAACCAATTTTTCGAGCATTGTTTATTAAAGAGGCTGTATTTCTTCCAATGAATGTCCTTGGCACCTCTGTCAAAGATAAGGTGACTTAGTATGTTGAGTTGTTTCTGCATCTTCTAATCTGTTCCATTGAGTTTTGGGTCTGTTTTGTTTGTTTGTTTTTTGTCAGTAACATACTGTTTTTACCACAGTAGCTTTATAATATAATTTCAAGTTGGGGGGTTGTGATGTCCCCTTCCTTGCCTTTGTTGCCCAGAATTGCCTCAGCTAGTCTAGGTCTCTTCTGGTTCCAAATGAATTTTAGGATTTTCTCTAATTCTGTGAGATGTGCTATTGGAATTTTGATTGAAATTGCATTAAATATGTATAACAGTTTTGGAAGTGTGGCTATTTTTACTATATTAGTTCTTCCTACCCAAGAGCAAGGGATATCTTTCAATTTTCTGACATTCTCTTCAATCTTCTTTTTCAGAGTACTGTAGTTTTCAGTGTAGAGGTCTTTTATATCCTTCCTTAGACTGATTCCGAAGTATTTCATTTTTTTGGATGCTATTGTCAAGGGTGTTGTTTCCTTAATTTCTCTCTCAGTGAGTTTGTTATTCATGTACATAAATGCCATTGACTTTTGAGTGATGACTTTGTATTCAACTACACTACTGAATTTGTTTATGAAATCTAGCAGTTTTTAGTGGAGTTTTTGGGGTCTTCTATGTAGAGTATTATGTCATCCGCAAGTGATAATTTAACTTCTTCCTTTCCTATTGTTATTCCTTTTATTTCTTTCTCTTGTATAATTGCTCTACCTATAGTTTCCAGAACTATGTTGAATCAGAGTGGGGACAGTGGACATCCTTGTCTTGTTTCTGATTTTAGAAAGAATGCTTTCAGGTTTTGTTCATTTAGTTTTGTGCGGGCTGTTGGTTTGTCATAGATGGTCTTTATCAGATTGAGATAAACACCTTGTATTCCAATTTTCTGTAGTGGGGTGTGTGTGTGTGTGTGTGTGTGTGTGTGTGTGTATGTATCTTTTTTTTGACAGCGTCTCACTATGCAGTTCAAGCTGACCTTGGGCTCACTTTGTCTCAGACTTGCAATGATCCTCCAGCCTCAGGCTCCTGAGTGCTAGGATTACAGGCATGTGCCACCATGCCTGGATTCTGTAGGGTTTTTTTTTTTTTGTCATGAATG
>RJWM01033710.1:0-20356 GCA_004363535.1 Dasyprocta punctata
CTGATGGACAATTGGCTATGATATTTTCCCAGTTTGTGGGTTTTCTTTTCACTATGCTGGAGATTTCCTTTGACATGCAAAAACTTTTTAGTAGGATGAGATCCCAGGTGTTGATTCTGGGAAGTGTTTCCCGTGCAATCTCATTTTTGTTCATGAACTCTCTGCCTACTCCTATGGCATCGAGATTTGATCTGAATATAAAAACAGAGACACTAAACTTACTAGAAGACAGAGTAGGTAAAAATCTCGATGCAATATGATCTTATTTAGAGAAAATGCTAGGAGTGGCACAGCAAGTGGTTGCAGGTGGCAAAGGTGGGGGCGGGTGGGGAGTGAGGTGGTTTAGGGCACGTGACTGAAGCGGAGGTGAGGATGCCACTAAAGCTAAAGCTGCAGTCTGGCCTACTCGCCTGGAACCACGGATCCCCACACTAGGGTTACAGACCTCAACCAGATCATCCACGTGCTAAAGAGCACCATGGACCCGAAGCTGCGCCTCACCGCCGAAAAGAGCTCAACCAGTCCTACAAGATTATCAGTTTGCCCCCAGTTTACTTCGAATTACAGCCTCCGACCTTGTGGAATTCTCTATACACCAGGGAGCTGCTAGCTACCTGAAGCACTGGCCAGATCGAGAACCTCCACTGGGAGAAGCAGTCTTTCCATTCAACATTCATGAGAATGACCACCAGCAGATACGTGGTAACATTGTGGAAGGTGTAATTTGGTCCCCTGATTTAGTGACAGTCCAGTTAACAATGTGTCTTTATGTTATTAAACATGATTTTCCTGGTCACTGGCCTGCAGGGTTCAACAAGATAAACTATTACTTGCAATCACAGAACAGTGGAAGCTGACTAGGCAGTTTACTACATCTGTATCAGCTGGTAAAGACTTATGAATATAAGAAAGCAAAAGAAAGAGAGCCTCTCATTCCAGCAATGTAAATAATTCTGCCTTTTATTCAGCAGGAGATCATGCAGCTCCTTCCTTATTCCTCCCATTATTCTATGTTACTACAGAAACAGATTCTGAAGATCTTCTATGCACTTGTTCAGTACGCGTTGCCTCTTCAGCTGGTGAATAACCAAACCACGACGATGTGGATGGAGATCTTCTGAACCATCATTGACGAGCCAGTGCCTTCTGAGACACTGCAGATTGGCGACGATGATAGACCAGAACTGGTGTGGTGGAAGTGTAAGAAGTAGGCACTGCATATTGTAGCTCCTATTTCTGAGCGATATGGAAGCTCTTTCTGAATTCTTTTTGAAAACCTATGCAGTGGGAATTCAGCAGGTGCTACTGAAAATTTTAGACCAATATAGGCAGAAAGAATACATAGCTCCCCGTGTTTTCAGCAAGCATTCAATTATCTCGACCAAGGGTTCATGCATTCTGTAACCTGGAAGCAGATGAAGTCACACATACAGAATATCTCAGAAGACATAATTTTTTTTCTGTGATGTACTATAAAGACGATGAAGAGCTGTCGCAAGAGGATCGGTATTTAAGGGTGAGATTTGTTATTTTTGAAGATTATGGCTCTCCCAGTAGAACAGCCAGACTCTTCTATATATTGCTGCAAAGAGGAGGAAAAAGGTATTGCCAAATATGATGGCATTCTCTTATCAAATCCTCACAGACCTGAACTTTAACCCAAGGAATAAAGATGGGGATGTGATCACTTCCTTGGCAGAGATTTTATTGAAGAAGAGTTTATTCAAGGACCAAATTGAGTTATTTCTACAGAAACGTGTATTTCCCCTATTACTGTCTAACCTGGGATATATTTGAGCTAGATCATGCTGGGTGCCTCATGCATTTAGTTCTTTGAAGTTGCATAATGAGCTCAGTGGAATTGGCAAAGAAAGAGCCTGATTGAAGATAAGGAGATACCTGTAAAGGTGAATCTGCCCTTGTCTTCCAGCCATTAATTTGTAACCAGATACAAACTAAGGAATATATGAAGCTACATTGAGACCTATTATGCAGGAGCTATTGTACATTATCACAGAGACACAAAATGATGACATTACTAATGTCACCCAGAAGATGATATGTGAGTACAGTCAGGAGGTAGCATCAATTGCAGTCAACGCAACCCAACACTTGGCTGAGATATTTGGCAAAGTTCTTCAGAGTGTTGAACATGAAGAAGTTGAAGGGAAAACAATGCTGGCTATAGAAATTTTACATACTATTGATACTATTTTAACAGTTGTAGAAGATCATAAAGAGATTACTCAGCAGTTATATAATATCTGTCTACGAATCATCTATCTTGTTATACAGAAACATGTAATTGAATTCTATGAAGAAAATTCTTTCATTGGTGTACAGTTTAACCTGCCACACTATTTCCCCTCAAAGGTGGCAGCTTCTGTGTATTTTATATGAAGTATTCCAGCAGGTTCACAGACATTATGCCTCTCCTGCATAATTATTCAATAGATATAAATACCTTACTCTCATAATTACACAATAGATACAGATACCTTGCTCTCAAGTCCAAAGCATTTAGAAGTCCTTTTCACAATATGTAGAAAGGTCCTGTGAAGACATGCAGAAGAGTCTGAATGTCATGCCGCCAAGCTTCTGGAAGTCATCATTCTTCAGTGCAAGGGAAGGGGAATTGACCAGTGAGATATATAAATATTACTCCTGAAAGAAAACCAAGAAGTCAGCCCACCCATCTGGTGAGTCTGCCAACCCGTGGACTCAGAGACAAGAAACTAACCCCCTCCCCACTCCCACGGGCAACCAGCTGTTTCAGAGGAACACAGACTGGGATGATAGCAACTGAGGTATAAAAATAACTTAATGCTTGTACTGATTGATTGATTTTGCAGGCCTGGGGCTGGTAGTCTGAACATCTGTTTAGAGGATAACGATCTGTAATATAGCAACTATGGGGAATTTCCTCTGTCTTGTTTTTGAAATCCAATATTGTTCTCACTGTTTTGTTTTGCTCCATTTTATTGCTTTGTTTTATTCCCTTCATAATAAAAAAATGAAAAAATTCCAAAGACTTCATCAAAAGTTATTAGAACTAATAAATGAATTTAGCAAAATTCCAGGATACAAAATCAACATATACAGAGTCAATACAATTGCTAAATGACAATAGCAAATGACATAAAATAGAAATTTAAAAAGGAGTTACAGTTACAGAAGCTACAAAAGGATAAAATAGCTAAGAAGCATTTAACCAAAGAGGTAAAAAAGCTCTACAATAAAAATTATAAAGCAGTGATGAGTAAAATTAAAAGGTACACAAAAATGCTGAAAGATGTTCTGTGTTCATGGACTGAGAGAATCAATTTTGCAATATTGTTAAAATGTTCATAGTACTCAAAGCAAGTTCAGTAAAATTCCTGTCAACATAACAATAACATTCATCACAAGAATAAAAACAGCAAATCTTAATGTTTATACAGAATTACCAAAAGAATAACATCACATGGCCAAAGCCATGTATACAAAAAGCACAAAGCAGGTATTTGACTTCACAATAAAACACAAAGGTTTACTTAGCAAACTTGTCATGAAAACTGACATATAAAACAATGGAAAATAATAGAGAGGCTACCAGTAAATATGCAGACATCTGCATGCAACTGCTTTTGGATGAAAGTGCTAAGAACATGCTTCACAAAAGAGTATTTTTCAATAAGTGGTGTTGGGAAACTTGAGAATCAACATGGGAAAGAATGAAACTAAACACCTCACTCTCACCAGTCACAAGTATTACTTCAAATTTATTTAAGACTTAGATGTAAATCATGAACTACTAAAAGAAAACATAGATGTAATTACTTAGGATATTGAAATGGGCAAGGACTTTTTGCACAAAACACCCAATGCACAAGAAGAAAAACAAAAATACACAAGAAAGTTTTATCAAACTTAAAAGCATCTCCACAGAAAATCAAACAATAATTCAGGTGAGGGCACAACTGAGGGAATGGGAGAATTATTAGCAAACATCTAACTAGGGGTTGAGTCTCTACAATGTATAGGAACTCCAGAAATTCATTAGCAAAAAAATACAATTTAAAAAGGCATAAGAGAAATAAATCAGACGCACATGTATAAACATCGTATTGTCTCCCTTGTATAAGAAACTGAAAGAGTAAATAAGATCCAGAAGGTATGAGAGGTATTGTGAAAGAGAAAGAAACTAGAATGGGAAAAATGAGAAAATACACACACACACACACACACACACAAAATAGCTAATTGTACCACTAACTCTATTATTTCATGGAAAGAAACTGTGAGTGCTTATATTGTTGAATCTGTTATGCATGCCTGTATCTTGAAATCAGAGCAAATACTCCGAAGATAACAATATCAGTGACCATTGCTAATTTCCTATCATCTTTTTTGAAATCATATATTGTGTTTATTATTTTGTTTTATTTTCATCTCTTTAAAATCAAATAAAAATTAAAGGCAATAAATATAAATAGACATTTCCAAAAGGATACCTACAAATGGCTAACAGTTGCATGAAAAATGGGAAAAACTGTTGAGATATGTTGAATCAAGAAAGGAGAGTCTGAGAGATGAATGAAAGATCGAGAGTTTTCAGGGAAGTCAGGGTGGAATAGACCAGGTGAACAGGTGACACTAACAAACACCCCTGTGGGATACTGTCCAGAGTATTGGTGTAATATTTGTAGAATCCTGATGGCCCCAGACATCCCTAGAGGTTTGTAATCATCTTCGTAAGTTCCCTGCACCCTAGTCTTAGAGAAGTGCAGAAGCAAAGTTCTGAACTGGATCATACAGACTAACACAGGTAATAAATTAATCTTATTTTTTTTCTTAAGCCCTCTACATATCAAGTTCGATGTAGGATAATTTATGTGTTTTATTTAAATAAATCCTCACATAACTTCTTGTAATTAATTGCAGAAGATTCTCCACATATATATTTATGAAAAAGAAAAAAAAAACATAACCCCTGTACTGGTTTGATATTTTTGAGTCTAGTTGGGGGACAGGCCCCAGTATATGTGGTATAAGTTTAAAAAAAAATGAGAGTAATCTAGCACACCACGCAGTTGTGGAAAGCTAAGAGGGAAAAAGAGTAAAATGGAAATGTTCTTCTTATAAATAAACAGAGACATACACTGTGGGAGAGGATATAAGGAACAGAGAAATAGGGAATAAAGACAAGATGGGAGAGTAAACAAGAATTCCTTTGGGGAATGAAGAAAAGAGGAGCCTGAATATTTAAGAAAACCAGAAAGGAGAAAAAAGATGAAGAACAGGGATAGAATGAGCAAAAAGGAGATGGACTGAGATGCATTCAGGTAAAGAAAAGCATGGTCAGAAGCAGTAAAAAAAAAAAAAAGGAAAACCAAGAATCGCTTACATGGTTAGAAGACTAGTGCTTCAGCTAGTCATAGGAAATTTTTCAGGAAATTCCCAAGAAAAACATCTAGTAAGGATAAGCCAACTGATTATTCCCAATGTAAAACCATTAGAATCGCTTTGAATGAGGTTTTAATAGGCTGAGGTAAGTGAAGAAATCCAACCTGACATGTAAATTACAACAAATCTCCAACCTCAAACCTAAGTCAGAGGATGAGATGGACATCAGTAATGGATTAAAAATCAGTGGTCAACTTAACACCAGCTGAATTACATCTGCATGGTGCCGAGCATAGATGGTTCACCTGAAGAAAGTTACCAGCATAGAGACGTGAAGAACAGTGAGGCGTTGTGGGTTCTTTCAAGAGTTGCTGTTTTGAGACGATGGTTCTCCTGGAGGAGCTTGTCATGCTGGCTTTCTCAATATGGATTCGGCCATTATAATCAGAGGAGCTCCAGACCTCATCAATGAGAGTGGCTGTGGTTCACCTTGGGGGAGCTCTGCTCCTCACATTGTGCATCGCTTCCTGGCTCCAGAGGGGAAGATGTGTGCTGGAGAAGCTTGTCACGCTGGGCTTCCTGACCAGTACTCAACTGTTCTCATTGTTGGAGAAGCATGGGACCTCCATGCCACTGTGGGTGGCCGTGGTACTCTTCAGGGCAGCCCCACTCCTTATTTTGAGCGTTACTTCTCAGCTCTCGTGTAGAGCCCTCAACCCACTGCACAGCTCCTTCACCCCACTGGCATAGACTTTCTAGCTCCACCGCTGACCTTGAACCTTTCCAGCACAGAACCGTAAAGTAGACTGGCATGCGTCCTTATTGTGGGCTCTTAGATTTCCAGCTGGATTTGTGGAGGCATTGTCATGCATTTTGGGTCTTTAGCTGGACTCATGCAGGACATTGCTGTGGGATCCAGGCCCTTGGCTGAATATCCTGGGTCTTTAGTGTTGTGAACAGATTCCTGCACTTTCTTGTGTTTAACTTTGGGTGACCATGATAAAACAGTATTGCAAATTCTGTGTCCTGTATGCAGTTGTTTTCCTTATAACCACTGACTACAACAACATCCAAAAATCTTGTTCCGGTCTCACCATTGTAATATACCTGGAGAGAGAGGTCAGGAGTCTATTTATAGGACACAACATAAGTGGACTACAGGTCTTTCAAAGATTGTAAGACATGAGAATTTGAAAAATAAATTCTCTGTGATCAAGTTTCTGAAACAGTTAATCTTCTTCCTATGGCAGAGAAATAGGAGGCAAAAAGAACAGTTAAACTGATATAGGAAAAACGATCTCAGACCTCCAAATGACGTGGGGGAATGAAACTCCCAACCTACTATAGGTATGGTGCAAGTTCGTGTTCTCTAAAATCGAAGAATGAATTTTAGGAACAACAGAGGGTAAGAGCAGATTTATTGAGAGAAAGAAAGCTTCTGTCTGAGGGACAGAAGGGGGCCCGAGTGGGTTGCCAAAGATTCTATCATGTTTAGGGACTTTTATAGAGTAAAGCCATGATGGGGAAAACTGGGAACTCACAGGGCAGGTGGGTATAAGTTGGGACATAACCATGATTAACCAATAAGAGCAGTTGCTCAGGTAAAATTGACTAAATCAAGGACAAATGGGGAGGCAAGTCACGTAGTAAGCGAGGGATGTTTAACGATAATGACTCTTCCTGTAAAAGGGTGGGATGCTGACTCCTGACTTCCTCAGGGTGATATAGAACTATTTAGAATATCAATCCTTAGCATATGGGTGTATTTGTCTTGCCTTTTGTCTTGATATCTGGCCTGCAGCAAGAGGTTTGGCTCTCTTCCAAGGTCACCAAGACCTCTGGTCCTCTGTGCTGGTTTTCTTGAAGGCCTAGTCCTGTCTGACTGCCTATAATATTTCTGTGTAACTCAGTTGCCTGTAACAAAACCAACTGATTATTGTGGCCTGTTCCCAGGCTAGACTCAAAAATACTATACCAGT
This sequence comes from Dasyprocta punctata, assembly GCA_004363535.1. Taxonomy (NCBI): domain Eukaryota; kingdom Metazoa; phylum Chordata; class Mammalia; order Rodentia; family Dasyproctidae; genus Dasyprocta; species Dasyprocta punctata. The sequence goes on from RJWM01033710.1 coordinate 7,365, forward strand.
ACTTGGGATTTTTTTTTCTTTTTTCATAAGTATATATGTGGAAAAACTTTTGTGATTAAGGTTATTTTGTATGGCACCTCAGGAGAGATTTTCCCTGGGTTAATGATTTTCAGTTCAAAGAAGATCATATGTCTGTGGTTTTGAAGAGTTACTGAGAGAAGACCCATTCTCCTTCATTCATTGGTTTGTTTTGTTTATTCAACACATGAAAATGCTCATGTATGGCTTTTATGTTCTCTGAGTTTGATGAGCAGAAATTATTTTTCTTGATGGAGTTTAACTTCTAAGAGGAGAGATACAAATTTAACAAATAATTATGCAATATTTAATAACCATATTTTAATATGGACAAAACACATGGAATGTGATACTAGCATATTGAGGATTCTTAAACTACTAGAGGCCTTTGGAAAAGGATTATTTTGGAAAGGGTGACTGACTAGCCAAAAACAAATGTTAGAAGGTATGGGACAAAGTACAAGGAAATGGGAAATGTAGAAATCCTGAATCAGGAAGTATCCTGCCAAGATCAAGGAAGTTAAAAGTAGAAAATTTGGTTGAATTAAGGAGACAAAAATAAGAGAAAGGTCATCAGTGCTAGATAGAGAGATAAGGGCTGAATCGTGCTCTAGCTTGATAGCTAACGTGCAGATTCAGTATAATGGAAGCCCTTAAAGAAAACATTTACTTACAAAGAAAAATTAGTTTTTTAAAAATGCATATCCTGACTGCTGGATAAAGAATGCTTTGGAAATGAGCACTAGTACATGCAGAAGGTCAGTAGGCAATCTGAAATGAACTGGTTACGCTACCATGAGACTAAGAAGAAAGTGGATTAAGTTTTATTATGTTTCAGAGACAAGTTTGGAAATTGGTTACTTCTTGAAAGGGCGTAGTCCATGTTTTCAAGAATGGCTTCTAATTTTCTGGTGAATATATCAGAGTACTACACTATTGCCTGATTTATACATGGTTGCGAATGGGCCAGTAAATTTTATTCTCTGCTATTTGCTATTTCAGAATGAAGTTAAGGACAATGATACAGTTTTGAAACTTATAAAGGCTAAATATTCATTTAAGCAATTTTTATACTCTGTGCTTAACTGGTCATGTATATTTACTATTTATACAGTGGAAAACTTTATTAATAAAATATATTATATCATGAAACCAGTGGAGTAAATGCCTAAGCAGTTTCAAGAGCATATACATATATATACACACACATACACATATATATGTATATAAATACATCTAAATGCAAATGTACAAGGGGACACACAGAGACAATTGTGTGAATGTGAGTTCGGGTTTGGACAGTAGTGGAATTTGTGCATAGGTGTGTATATGGTGATGGCATTTTGAGTACAATGGCTCTGAATAGTATGATTTTGCAAAATTCTGCATGGTATTATTTTCTTGGGTATGGCCATTCCATTTGCTAAACCTTAAGAATTACAAAAGTAGAAAATATCCAAATTTTCTAATGTACAGACACCAGGTGTTTACTCTGTCTTTCTTCTTCAGGTGAACAAATTGAATCCAACAAAAAGGAGACCATCACAAGGGACTAGCAAGAAAAAAAAGAAAAACGAAAAAAACATTGAAGTGATAGGACAATGACCCAGACACTGGTATTTCACCCAGTTCTTCCCTTTTTTTGTTTTATCTGTATAACCGTAATACCATTTACTTGTCTCATGTAGAATAAATTTTCAATTTAGGAACTGTGAGCTAAGTGGGAAAGTCCAGGCTTACCCAATGGTGAGAGGCTATGATGAATTTGACTGCATCACATGCCAATCACCATAGTTTCATTCTGACAGGTATCCCAGGGATGCCAGACCAGAACCCATGGATGGCATTTCCCTTGGGATTTCTCTATGTACTCACTCTCCTGGGAAATGGTACCATCCTAGCAGTCATCAAGGTAGATCAGCGTCTCCATGAACCTATGTACTATTTCCTCTGTATCCTGGCTGTGACCGATGTGAGTCTCTCCATGTCAACCTTGCCCTCAATGCTCAGCATATTCTGGTTCAAGGCCCCTGAGGTTGCCTTTGATGCATGTGTTGCACAGATGTTCTTCATCCATGTATTTGGATTAGTGGACTTCAGAGTCCTAGTGTCCATGGCCTTTGACAGATTTGTGGCTATCCGAGACCCACTGCACTATGCATCCATCCTTACCCACGGTGTTATCGCCAAGATTGGAATAGCTATTGTTACTCGAGCATTCTGCGTGGTCTTCCCTGTGCCCTTCCTCATAAAGTGGCTGCCCTTCTGCCGTTCCAATGTCTTATCTCATTCCTACTGTCTTCATCAAGATATAATGCGGCTAGCCTGTGCCAGCACCCGTGTCAATAGCCTTTATGGACTCATTGTTGTCATCCTGACTTTGGGACTTGATGCCCTGATGATTCTCTTTTCTTATGTACTCATCCTGAAGACAGTGCTGGGCATTGCCTCCAGAGCTGAAAGACTCAAAGCTCTCAACACGTGCCTCTCTCACATTTGTGCTGTGCTCCTCTTCTATGTTCCTTTCATTGGTGCCACCATGATCCACAGGTTTGGGAAACATCTGCCACCAATACTGCACATGCTCATGGCCAATATCTATCTGTTGCTCCCTCCTTTGCTAAACCCCATTGTGTACAGTGTGAAGAACAAGCAGATACGAAGACGAATCATTCAAGTGTTCCAGAGATCGAAGAACAGGACCTAACTGAAATGGACTCACATATAAAATGCAGAATGAGTGGACAATGGAAAAAATTAACAGGCTATTATCACCATTAATGATGCAACTAAAGTTAGGGCATCTGGTAAGATACAGGAGTGGGAAAGATTTGTGACTGAAGATGTAACACAGATCATTTGTGTTCTATCTATATTGTATTTAGAATGTATATGTTTTGACACCTGGTGTTACAAAATCAACTTTAATTAAGTAACATCATAATTTTTCTCTTTGAAAATGAAGATACTATCTGTGACCACAAATTATCTGTTTATAGAAATCTGTTTATAGGAATGTTTATACTTAAAATGTTAGAAGTATTTTTATCTAGCTATTTAATTTATTAATCACATCAAGATGCAATACATTCTATAGTACTGCTCAAGGACAGAATATATGATTATTTTACTTTTAAATACAGAAAAGAACACTGTTACAGGATCAAGCAAAATCTATCTTTATGCAGAAATACTTATTGAGTAGAGTATGTAAGTAGAAATTACATCAGATACATGTGTGATTTTTAACTCATGCCTTTTCATTTAAGTGATTTCTTTATAGATTTTATGTGATTCTATCTTCTGACACGTATCATACTAATACATATTTCTGCCCCAACATTTTGTCCCAATATCAATGGCACTAATTTTGCTTCATACTAGACAACACGAATATTTCACAAAGTAAAATTACCTCCTCAATTTAAATAAGGCAAGTGAAAATTCTGATCAAGAGGACAAGATTTAAGACTGTAGTGCATGTATGGATATTCAAATGTAATGTGCTTTTGCATTGATGCTAATGATGGCTTGAAATATTTGTTAAACATAACATAACCAGTTTACCAAGGTGTTATTTACTCATTTAATAAACATGAATTTAACAATAATAAAATGCTAGTCATCATGCTAGACTCTAGTGATACAGAGAAAAATGCATCGATTTCTGCACAAGTCTTGGGATATTTCTCTGTAAAGGAATATGCATATAGATAATTGCAAGGCAGGTAATACTAGAGTCTCATATATTATTTTTTAAAACTACCTAAAAATACTAGCTGCTGTTACATGCTACCTCAATAAAGTCTTACAATAACCATGGGCATTTGGTGTTATCACTATTTTACACAGAAAGAAAATGAGATTCAGAGAAATTACTTGATCAAGGCCATGCACATTTTAAGTATAAAAACTATATTGAAAATTAGCACTATTGCTGCTGATTGTTGTAAATTGAGACCATTTCTGTCCCATCAAGTAGGGTGGATTCCAGATTCTTCACTAATTAGTACACATAGTGTGAAGATGACTCTTGTAACATTATAAGTTGTTATTAATTATTTAGTAGTCATTTTAACACTGAATGGTAGCATTTATTTATTTCCTTCTGTAAATATGTATTGTACTTTTATATAAAACACAGAAAGGCTAGGCATAAAGTTCAAGACTGACATCTCAAATAAACTGTCACCTAGGAAACCTTTGGTAAACTATAGTCTGCAAACCAAATCTGGCTTTTAGCATGTTCTTATAAAAATAAGGTACATGGAATATAGCCAAATATATTTTTTTATGAATTGACTTGGCAGTTTTTATAGCACAAAATTTAAAATGATTGGTTGCACAGAGACTGCATGAGCCATAGACCCAAAAACATTCATGATCTTAGCTTTTTCCAGAAAACTTTGTTTGCCTCTAACATGGGAGGGTCTGTGTACTAAAGACAGTACATTCAATTACAGATGTATGTTGCTCAATTCCTCTACCACAAATTCCTATTTTGTTAGCCCTAGAGACCACTCCCCATGACCACATGAGGCTTTGGTGGGGCACCCAGACACAAACCATAACAGATGCTATTACATTACTTTTTTGAGTTTTAATGTTATTTTATTTTATTTTAAAGAGGATAAAACAAAGGAAGATAAAACAGAATAAAACCAATAAAATTAAACCAGTATAAGTGATACAGGACTTCAAAACCTTACAAAACCAACAATAATTACCATAATGCCTTTTGTTGTCTTCAAGTAGCGGCAGATATCTTCAGACATAGTAAAAATTGAACAGAATAGATTAGAATAGAAACAATAAAAACAAAACAATGAATGCAATAAAGACTTCAAAACAAGCCAATAGTAAATCCAAAATGGCTACCATAATATATCTTGCTATCTTTCAAATAGCTGCTCATGCCATCAGATTTAACATAATCAAACAAAACAAAAGAGAATAAAACCCAGCCCAACAAAATAATGAAATGATATGGCTTCCTGGTCAGGATCATTTCCTGGTAAGGCCTGGTTCTCTCCCTCCACAGTCTGTCAATGGCACTGACTCATGGAGAGAGGCTTGGGTGTAGCTGTCCCCACTCTGGCAGCAGCCAGCACAAGGAACTGGTTTCCAGGCGGGGACCACCTCCAGGTGAGGCCTTGTTCTCTCCCTCCATAGTCTACAAATGGTGCTAACTCATGGAGAAAGGCTTGGGTGTGGCTGTACCCACTCTGGCAGCAGCCTGCACATGGCACTGGTTTTCAGGTGGGAATCACCTCTGGATGAAGCCCAACTCCCCCTCTCTGCAGTCTGTAAATGGCCAATTACATTATCTATAACTCTCGTACAAATAAAATTTAAGGTTTCCAGTTATCATAAAACTTAAACTGGATACTACTAGCTAATTTCTCACACTGTTTTCCTTCTCTGTCAATAAGTTTTTATATTAATCTTTTCCTTTTGAAATTGTTCTGTAGTTTCTGTCTTTTGGTTGAAATCTAAATGAGACAAAATAAAACTCAATAGACTGTTGTGTAATGTCTTCACCAGTTTTCATTGATTTCAGTCATTTTTCCTGTGCTTTTGAGTCACATTACTATTTACATGGTCAACTGACAACTAAGATCCTATTGCACATGCTCAAAGGGCTGAAAATGTTCTGTGAAATGCAATGCTATCATAATTAGGAAGATTCTCACTTGCTATCTATTGAATAAAAGGCACAGTGTTAGATGATATCATCACTGTAAACCTTGAATATACTCTTCCATATTGGGTTTAAGACTAAGGAATTTTTTGTGATTTGCATGGAAAACACAGAAAGAGAAGTTTTTAAAGGTTGATTTACCACTGCTCTTCCAAGCTGGTCACATAAATGGAAACATAATGGCAGAAATAGAGATATACATAAACCAAAAAGAAGGGCTCCCTTTTGCCAGGCATAACCTTGGTAAATATTGGCAAAATAGATTTAAGCTCATTCCTAAAAGGTTAAAAATGCAATTATTGTTCAGCTGACAAAAGTGGTACCTAATTGTAAACACTTGATATGGTATTTGGTTTATATTAGATATGTCCCTACACATAATACAGATCCACACCTGGGCTGATTTCAGGCCCAGGATACCCATCAGAAGGAAGGTCACAGATTGAGCACTGGTATTATTGAAGACCAGTGCCATCGAGGACTGAGAAGAAAGGGATATTTGGATATTCGAACATATATAGTTCATTACTTAGAAGATCTTTCTGGCACTCCAAAATTTACCCAATTACTGTAGCTAATTCCTGAAAAACTTTCATATTTGTGAGTTTCAGAGTAGCAAGCTTCTCTCCCAAACACTCCTGCTGTTTCCCCTTTATTGAGACATGGAATTACTTGAAGTGTTCCACATCAAATTTTCTCAAGTAAGGTAAGCCTTTCTCTTTCTATTCAGTGGCAACAAACATCAAAGTAAAATCATCACTACCTGGAAAAGTCCAAGGCAAATACTAAACAATGTTATAAAAATTTAGATTCAAGTATTTTTGAAAGACAATTGTTGATTCTGGAAGAAAGTATTAAACAAGTCAAAAATTTTGTGGAATAAAATGTTATCAGACTTTCCTGGGAAACATCCAGACATATGTAAAAAAACATCTGAAACATATCTATTTGCATGCATGTTGATTTTAGGGTGGTCTGAAGTACTAGCATAAGATATATTAGTAATAGTCCCACCAATTGTGAGTTCCCTGTATGTGGTATTTTTGATGTATTATATCATTTTATGTGTGCACAACTGCAAGTGTCAGAGGGAGTGTGCACCTTGCAGATGAGCAAACTATGACTCAACAATTGAAAGTTACTCAAAATTTCTCTTTAAAAGACCTGTATGTTGTCCAGAGAAAACACCAATGTAAGAAAATAGAGAAAAGAAAGAAAGAGAGGCAAAAATAGACAAAGAACAGGAAAGAGAGATGAGGAGGAGGAAAAGGAAGAATAAAGAGAATGGAAGAGAGGAGGAAGAAAATTTTTTCACTTTTTAACAACCTGCAGAAAACGTCACATTCTGTTAAGTAGTAACACAGACTGCTACTAAGATTCATAGAGCCTTCATATTACATAGAATTTCATGAATAAATACCACATGGTACATACAATCATCTTTAGAGCCTTAATCTGATTCAATCATCAAAACTATTCAAAGAAGAAAAAAAAATTCTTATCACTAACATACATATGGGGAAACTGATGTTTAAATTAACTAAATAATTTGCTCCAAATTGTGTAGTGAGGCGATAGAAGAGGTGAAACTTTCATATCTGCTCAAATGCAATTCACTTAATAAAGTTAAAGAATGAATATAAATTTAAATCAGTAGGAAAAATATCCTTGGCAAATATTTTTCAGATGCAGGCTTTTACATAGATGTGCTGTGGTAACTTTGGAGTAAAATGCAACAGTATGTAAATGGGACAAATATAAAACTCTTCAGGCTTCTCTGGAATGTGACCTTGTTAGTGAAGATCCCTATGTGCAAAGTTACACACGCTGCAATTTCTATGGAAAGGCACACCAAAATGAAACTGCCAAATTAGTTGATTTGTTTAGTGATCAAACAATTCATCCAACTCATATATTTTATTGACAATTCTTAGAAATTTTCTCCTACCTATGAGAAATATTCTATCTATGCACAAGTCTCTATTTTTCTCCTACCACTCATTCGTTTCTTGAACTTATTTGTTTTACTTTGGTTTTGTTTTTAATCTTTCCAGAATGAACTTACGTTTTCCAACTTTATATGAGCTACCCTTCATGTATCACAAAAAATTTCATAATTGTTTAGAGTGACCTATGTTCCTTTAGTTGTTTAAACTTCAAATAAACTACCAAGACTTTTCTCTTCAGCCTTTAATAGTGCTTTCTTCTTGCATCTCAGCTTTAATGAAATACAAAATAATGTCATGAAAAAGTTGAGACTACCTTGGAATTATAAATCAGCCTACAAATAATTACATTATTTTTATTAGTATAAAATATAAAATGACAGAGGTCAGAGCAATAATTATTTTGCGTTACTAGCATTTTGGTTATGCCAGAAAAAATGCATAATTGAGGACATAAACCTTAAATAATATTAAAAAGTACTTGTTAGATGGTGTCTAAAAATTACCCTTTCATTAGAAAACAAAAATAGAAATAGTAATCATTTAAATTTTCAGCTTAGGAAAAAATTTTAATGTCAAAAGAAGAAATTTATAAAAATAAAGCATGTTAATGAATGTGTTGATTATAATATCAACACTGATTATTTAAAAACTCATGCAAAATTATTTTAAAAGAATGAAAAAAGTAGCAAAACTATGGAGAAATATAAATATAATGGAAGCATAAGCATATATAGTGCAATATATTTAGAAACGTATCATGAAGATGACTTCACAGAAAAATGTAATTTGACAAACTAGCCTATTCTTGCTATAATCTCACAAATTCCCTTGAGCTAGAGCTTGTCACTGTGATTACTTCTTCCCAGTATGTTAGTTTTGGATTCTGTGCACCATCCTTTCCTCTCCTCGTTCCTGTTCTTCTGCTGCATCATTCTCCTATCATTTTAGCATTACACAGTCTCTCTTGTGGGACTGACCTTTCTGATTATAGTGTTTTATCAACTCTCAATAAAGAAAGGTGCCTTTCTACTGGCTAGCCAGGAAAGTGTATATGTAAGACCTTGGAACCACTGCCACATCATCATTACACATTGAACCACCAACAGATTGTCAATAGTTTCATCAAACACACACTGCTTGGATATATACACTTATATGATCAAACAATGTTGTAAAATTCATACTCTCAGCTATGTAGCTAGGCACATGTCTTCACAACACATGTGTGTTTAGTGACGACTACTCACGGGAAGGCAGTAGCACAGAGGGACTGTGTACTTAAAGAAAACTATTATTCCACCTTTCACATAGACATGAACTTAGGTACAAACTTGTGCTAACAGGTAAATCCACTCCTTTATGCATATATGTATTATAGTACCTCTCAAATACACACAATAACATCCACAAAATCAATAAACTTTCAAATTGCAAGAGATATCTCTTAAATTATATATATTTAATCTATGAATAACAAAAACAAATGTATATGTAAAATTACTTATCTAATCTCAACCATATTCCACTTTGCATACAAACTTCAAAACCCTCCCTTTGTATTCATGTATACATAGGAGAATGGAAATTTTGGGGTTAATGCGTCCAGATACAATAAATAGTCTCAGAGGAATCCAAGGTTACTATGAGACATTAGAACTTAGGAAGAGGAAGAGAACTGATGCTTTGGGGGAAAGGATAGGATAAAAATAGTCCTGCAAACAATCCCTGGTCATAGGTTTCCTCCAAAAGCTGAATCCCTTAGGCTTGCTGGCACTGTTATGTTCATGTTGCACATGGTCAAAGATTGAACAGACTTCATGGCGAGTGATAACTGTTCCTCGGGTATTTCTATCCTTCCCAGAAAGAGAGATTCAGAGTCTCCAAGAAGCTGAAGAACAAGCTAGTGCACTGTGCTGTGATTCCCTGGGACTTTCAGATGCAGAGATCCGTAATCATTGAACTTAATTCCTCCAACAAGACCTAGAAAGATAGGTAAGTAGCCATCCTTCACATCTCTCCATGAAGGAGATTGCAAGTGAATCTCACTCCACACTTTACTTTCAGGTTCCCCAAACTTTGAGAACGCAGTCACAAAATCTCTACAGCTATCCAGCAAAATCTTAGCTCAGTTTCGCTTTTATCACTTCACCACCTTCAGCAACACTGCTGACTAGTGAAATACTATTTCCATTAAAAAGAGTAAGGGAATCCAAAAGAAGCAGTAGACATTGTCACTGGATTCAATCCCATATTCACAGATGAAAGCAGAGCTATATTCAACTTACATGCATAATTCTTATAACTGTATTTCCTTAAATGAAAGTTACACGATATCTTTACATGTTAAATTTATCTGTGACCAGCACTCGTGAGGCTGAGGTAGGCGGAGCGTTGTGAGTTCGAGGCTGGCTTGGGCTATAACGCGGCGCAAGGCCGACCTGAGCTACATAGTGCGACCCTGCCTCAAAAAACCAGGGCTGGGAGTTTGGCTCAGTGGCTTAAGCGCCTGCCCTGGCAGGCGCGAGGCTGTGAGTTCAATCCCCGGTGCCGAAAAAAAATTTATCTGTGAAACAGGAAAGTCATTGAGTCAGAAGTTAAAAGTAAATTCACTTTAATGTTCTAAAGAGATATGACTTAACTGAAGTCTTTGACATGCACTATGGTCAGAAGTATTGTAGCCTGTGAACAGAGAAAACTGAACATGTTTAGTACCAGAGCAGAGGAGAAAAGCATATTGGAAAGATAAAACATTCCTATTTTGTATTTATATCATTTTGAAAATACACATTTCTATCTGTCAGCTCAAGTGTGAACTGATAACCATACTTTCCATATTGAAAACCTCATGTGCTGAACAAAAATGACCAAGGATTATTCAAATCCCTTGCCACTCTGTAAATTTGGCTGTGTTTATTTCATAAGAAAAAAAGAAAAGACACAGAAAGCACAGAAAGGAAAGACATGTATCTGTCCAGAAGTTCATCTCTCACTCCAAACTTGAGCCTATGACTTCTTTCCTCCTCCTTCATCCACTTAAGAAGGAAAAACTGAGAGAGAAGATGGAAAATGAATTTAAAGGAAGCTGTACAATGTAGGTTACTGAGATATCAATGGAGAGAGAGTTCCAGCAACAAAAGAGTAAGCAGAACAGTCAAGTCCTCTAGTAAGGCTCAGAGGAAAAAGCATTAAAGATATCATCACAGAGAAAGCACCATATCCACGGATTCTATGAGGGCAAATTGCTGCCTGGTCCAGAATCTCAAATCCAGTGAAGTACTGTAACAGGGATACTTTCTCTACTACAGTAGCAGTAGATCTGTCTCTCATGTACTACTCAGTTCATCAAGCCACCTTATATCTGCCTTTGTCATGATAATTCAACCATTTCTGTCCCATCAAGTAGGGTGGATTCCAGATTCTTTACTAATTAGCACACATAGTGTGAAGATGGCTCTCTTGTGATTGCAAGTGTTATTAGTTGTTTAATAGTCATTTTAAACTGAATAGCAGAATTTATTTATTTCCTTCTATAAATATTTATACTACTTTTATATAAAGCACAGAAAGGCTAGGCATAAAGTTCAAGACTGACATCTGGAAGAAATTGTCATGTAGGAAAGCTTTGGTAAACTATAGTCTAAAACCCAAATCCAGCTTTTAACAAGTTCTTGTAAATAAGGTGTATGGAATATAGCCACACACACGTTTTATGAATCTACTTGGCAATTTTTGTATCACAAAGTTTAAGCTGATTGATTGCACAGAGACTGCATGAGCCCCAGAACCAAAAATATTCATGATCTGAACCTTTTCCAGAAAACTTTGTTTGCCTCTAACATAGGAGGGGCCATGTACTAAAGGCAGTGCATTCAATTACAGATGTATGTTGCTCAGTTCTTCTACCACAAATCCCCTTTTTAATTGCTCTAGAGTCAAAGGTAACTCAATATCAGTATGTAAGTACATATGGGACTCTAACCTTGTTGCCATGACATCCGGAAAATGTACCCACCTTACTTAATAGCAGGATAAAATGACCTATAAGATAGGTTAATTGATCAGTTCTTAGCTCTAAAGACTAGAAAGGCAAGAATTATGACATCATTTATCATGACAGTTTTCTCATAACAGATTCTACTTTCAAATATACTATTATTCCACAAAAAATAATTATGTTATAAGCTTGTATTTTAAGTGACATATTCTGAATAAAAATAATAATCAGCACTATTTTGCATCAGAAAATATTATTTATTGGAAGAATTGAATTAACTAGAGTACATCATTTTATCTGTTTTGCTATCATGCAATAATGCAATCTGAAAAACTAATAATAATAAAGAATTGTCTTGATTCCTATCATCTACAGAAAGTGGATTGCTTTGGAAACAAAGAACATAATATTCATTCATGTATGTTCACATCAATGAATAGCTCTACTCATCCTAAATCCTTCATCCTGCTAGGAATTCCAGGTCTGGAGAATTCCCAGTTTTGGATAGCATTTCTGTTCTGTTTCATGTATGTTGTGGCTGTTGTTGGTAATATAACCATTCTACATATAATCCAAGTTGAAAACACTCTTCATGAACCCATGTACCTCTTTCTAGCCATGTTGGCTACATCTGACCTGATCCTGTCCTCCTCTACCCAGCCTAAGATGCTGGCCATACTCTGGTCTCATGCTCATGAGATTGAATATCATGCCTGCCTCATCCAGGTGTTCCTTATCCATGCTTTTGGTTCTGTGGAATCTGGGGTGCTCATGACAATGGCCTTGGACCGCTATGTGGCCATCTGCTTTCCATTGCGACACTCCAGTATCCTGACTACAACTGTGGTGGTAAAACTAGGAGTGGCTGTGATGCTGAGAGGGCTGTTGTTGGTGAGCCCCTTCTGCTTCATGATCTCCAGGATGCCCTTCTGCCCCAACAGGGTCATTCCCCAGTCATACTGTGAGCACATGGCTGTGTTGAAATTGCTGTGTGCTGATACCAGAGTCAATCGTGCATATGGGCTCTTTGTGGCTTTCTCTGTGGTTGGCTTTGATATTCTTGTCATCAGTATATCTTATGTGATGATTTTGAGAGCTGTGCTGCAGTTGCCCTCAGGTGAAGCCCGCGTCAAGGCTTTTGGGACATGTGCTTCTCATATCTGTGTTATCCTGGCCCTATACATCCCAGCCCTTTTTACCTTTCTAACCCATCGCTTTGGCCATCATGTGCCCCGATTAGTACACATCATGTTTGCTAATGTCTACCTACTGGTGCCTCCCATGCTCAATCCCATCATCTACGGAGTTAGAACCAAGCAGATCAGGGATA
>RJWM01033711.1:0-20359 GCA_004363535.1 Dasyprocta punctata
TTTTTTTTTTTTTTTTTTTTTTTTTTTTTTTTTTTTTTTTTTTTTTTTTTTTTTTTTTTTTTTTTTTTTTTTTTTTTTTTTTTTTTTTTTTTTTTTTTTTTTTTTTTTTTTTTTTTTTTTTTTTTTTTTTTTTTTTTTTTTTTTTTTTTTTTTTTTTTTTTTTTTTTTTGCGGCACCGGGCATTGAACTCACAACCTTGTGCCTGCCAGAGCAGGCGCTTAAGGCACTGAGTCAAACTCCCGGCCCTGGTTTTTTTGAGGCAGGGTTGCACTATGTAGCCCAGCTGAGAAATTATTTCTGATTTGATTTTTTTTTTTCCTAGAGCCTCATTTGTTTTGTTAGGTGTTACCAATTCGGAGAGTCCAGGTAGGTGGCTTTCAAATTGTTCTACCTCGTTACCCATGGGGTTTGCCTTTGGTTAGCTGGACATCTAGGGTTGCATCTTAACTGTCTTATCATTTTTCTTTTTTTAAAGTTCAATTCCTGAGGTTGATGATTATAAATTGCTTATGGCTTTACTGCTAGTGTTTAGAACTGTTAGGAAATGACCACTTCTCAAAGATGTCTCCCAGGTATAACTGGCTTTTGGATTATTAGTTGCTGCAAGATCTTGTCTGTTCAATTTGTTGGGGATGAGAAGTTGCTGCCTGCTTGGCCCATTCCCTGGTTCTTTGGCACTGGCCTATAGTATTGTTTATGAACCTTAGGCTATCTCTGTCTTGGCAAACCAGGAAGAACAACTGATTATAACAGTTATGTCACCTTGGCTAAAAGTAGTACAGTCAGCAATAACAATAGCATCAAACATAGCCTAAAAAATGACAAACTGTGGTAACTGTTGATTTGCTATCTTTAACTATATGGACCATATTTATGGTTATATGACAAAATTTGATACAAGAAAATTGTATGTAGTACATATGCCCTCAATAGGGCAATTTTACCTTTGGGGGAGAAAATTTAAAAGGGGTGAGGGGGGAAAACAGAGAAACAGGAAAAGAAAAGATTAGAAAGAAGCAAGGCTGGAGGACAAACGAAGATCATGAGAACTTTGGGAAACAGATGAAGAAGACAGGAAGGAAAGAAGTAATACAAACAAGAACAGAATAGAACAAAAACAGCAAGCTACATGAGCACTATAAAGTGCTCACACTCATAAAAGCAAGAACAAACGAAAGAGAAAGCAAGAAAAGCAAAACCACAAACAAGAAAAATTAAAAAAAAGAAAATGAGAAAAAAGATGTCCACTTAAGGACATGTCTGCCGTCACTGGTAGGCAGAGTGGGCAGTAATCCCAGCAAGCACTCATAGGTTTTCAGTGGGGTACTGGATAACACCAGCAAATCTGCATCCTTAGTTCCACTGTTCAGGCTGGTTTCTGACTGTGAGACTGGAACCAGATTTGTTCAGCCTTCTGCTGGCTTGAACTCTGGCTCCCTGCAGACTTGAACATGGCTCCCTGACCTGCTGACTCCAGCTTGGTAGCTGCTCCCTGACACTGGGAGCTGCTCGGAGCCAGCCTCTAGCTGCTCTGAGTTCCAAGCTCAGTTGACCTGTCTCTAGATTTTTAACCTGCCAGTCACCCTTTCCTTGGGGAGGTCTGAACCCAAACAACTCAGCAGCCACTGCAGTCAAGTGCACTGCTTCGCTCTGCTGGTAGGTTTCTCTGTGGAGGCCTCTGGGCTCACCAGTAGACAGTATGTACCTGCATTTTTGAGCTGCCCCTCACATGCAGTGAGTCCGGGCTTGGGGAAAGCGCTGCCTTGACACCTTCTTCATTGAAGTAACTGGTCAATTCTCACTTCAGATCCTTGTTGTGAGTCCTGGGGACCCACTTCCCTCCTCTTGCACACATTACTATATTCTAGCATCTGGGCACCAAATCTTGGAGAGGCTGTTTCTCTGCTGCTCACCACTCTGCCATCTTCCTGGAAGTCTAAATGACCTATTTCCAAATTAGGGCTTCCATGTGATGGTTTCTGAAGGCACAGAGTATCATATGTTTAATTTGAATAGTATATTTCCAAATTCTCCTGGAGTTGGGAATCTGTGTAATTGATAAAGATGAGTGTTTTCCAAACTTAGGCAAGCACAGAATCACATCAAGGAGTTGATAAACCAGACCACTCACTGATTACCAGAGTTTTAACTTTGTAGGTGTGGGGTTATACCTGAGAGTTTGCATTTCTTAACATTTTCTTAGCAGATGCTGATGTTGCTGGTTTGGGGACTACTTTTGAAAAGTCATTGGCTTAGTCCACCATAGACTTCAGTATACAGATCTGATTGTATACAATAGTAAACGTCTGTACCAGCTCAGATTCCATGGTGCTAAAATCTTATAAACCTTAGTGGCTAAAAGATCATAATGAACAGTTTCATTAATGGAGAACAGTTTTTATTGTTATTCTGCAGTTTTTTTTTTTTTTTTTTTTGCGGCACTGGGGATCGAGCTCACAACGTCGCGCCTGCCTGACAGGCGCGTAAGCTGCTGAGCCAAACTCCTGGCCCTGGTTTTTTTTTTTTTTTTTTTTGAGGCAGGGTTGCACTGTGTAGCTCAGGCCAGCTTTGCGCTCGTGTTGTAGCCCAAGCCGGCCTTGAACTCACAACGCTCCGCCTACCTCAGCCTCCCGAGTGCTGGGATTAAAGGCGTGCGCCACCATGCCCGGCTGTTCTGCAGTTTTATTATGATACTTTTCTCAAATGAATATTTGGAACTTCAGGCTCTGGATTCTGCTTTTCTCTGAAGCTTAAGCAAGGGAGGGATAGTTACTTATAACAGTAGTTTAGTGTTTTACAGTTATAGGATAATACGTAATGTTATGATGAAACTCATTATGGTTAGAAAAATGTTTTATGAGAGACCTGTTTCCATTCATTTAACTACACTATTATTGATTGGGTCATTTAGCTCACAGTTTTGAGGACTACACTTGGCCAAGGAACTATGGCCTACTTGTTGATAATCCCCTTTTACAGATTTGAGGTTTTTATGAGTTCCACCCCAACAAACTTTTATTTTTTGGTAGTAACAGTCCTTCTCCCTTTAAAAATCTTGGCTTTGGAATTATTATAGATTGGGATCTAGAAACATGTTAACAATAATCTAAAGTCAAAGTAAATAGGTATGTGAGTTCAGTAAAATGCATAGACTGTATTTTCGTTGAGCAGAGTTCTTTTTACATACCTTCTATTGACAGAATGTTCCGTGAAGTTTTGTATGTACTAAGAAGCCTGAGTTTTACATGAGAGCTGATTTTTCCTGTTGCTTTGATTTCACTTTTTAACTTTGTTCTGTCTTTACTGTATAACAGATGAATCCATAACTTAAGGTTCTAAAGCTCCCTTTATCCCTTTTTTGAGGCAGTCTTGCTATGTTGTTTAGGCAGTTGTCAGACTTAGCTGTGTAGCTGTCTGGCCTCAAGCTCCTGCCCCAGCCTCCCAAGTGCTGGAGTTACAGCTGTGTCTTACTATCTCTAGCCACCCTTATTTTATTTTGCTCTCAAAGACTGTCAGGGGGTTCAGACAGGACGCAAAGTGGGGTTGAGGTCTCTGTTCCATGATGACTGGGAAAGAATAAGACTTGCTTACTCAAAACATGTCCAAAGCATGGGCTAGGATGACTCAAACACAGGATTGATGACCAGAGTTCTTAAATGAGACCTGGGAAGGGTGGCAGCCTTGGGATTACTGGCTTTCTTGTATGATGGCTCAGGACTCCAAACATAAAAGCTAGTGACCAGTGAACAAGGCAAGAGACCCATTGCTTTTTTATGACTTGTCTGGGAAGTTATACAGCATCTCACAGTACTGGAATCTGCTGGGCGAATCCCACTCGGGTACAGTGGCAGGACAATTGTAGTTCTGAATGGAGAGCGCTGAGGTTACATTGTAGAATAACATGTCAGGTGACGACAGATGTAGTAGCTGTCTTTGGAAAGTGTAATCTCCTGTAACTCAGTCTGCTGAGTACTAAATGTGTTATTGTGTAAAATATTGAAACATTCCCACTGTTGAATAGCTTGTCCTATTATAGAGTAGTACATTCTTATACTCAAGGGTTATTATAGGTGAGCCTTGAATTGCCAGCACTGTCAATCTTAACGTCTCTTATATGGATAGAATTATAATTGTTTTTATTGAACAAATATGTTCATTGCAGTGTCCAAAGCAAAAGGAAAACAGTTCCACAATTTATTATTTTACTTTGTCGGTGCCATCCTTATCCTTTTTTATTTTTTCATATTTCACATACATATAAGTATTTCTTATTTTCTTGAGACACTTCAGGCTGACCTTGAACTCACTGTGTAGCCCAGGCTGGCTTGGCAGTCCTTCTTCCTAAGCCTCCCTAGTGCTGGGATTACGGGCCATGTACCACCACGCCTGACCATACAAGCATTTTTAGGAATTTGATTTGACATCTGTATTGATTAGGTTGACAAACTGTACCCCGTGAGAGGGATATACTCACTGTATTTTTTAGGTTTAATATCAATTTCCTTAAAAGAAAGATAATACACGGTAGATACACAGATAAAAGCTAGTAACTGTCCCCCACTTAGTGAACTTAATTCAGAATTTTTACACAATTTTAGTCCCTCCTAAATCTCTCCTTAGCTATTTCTGAGATGAATTCTGATGTAATACTTTTGTTCTGGGTCATCCTAAGTCATAAAAGCATATTTTATTTCTTAAAAGAAGAATCACCTACTCTTTTAAAGTGAGTGACCTTTGTTGGTCTTTATGATGTTTTGAGCTAATAGAGCTCATCTTTCCCACCTGTAGTTGGGCTTGCTAGGTGAATGTAGAATGTAGAACTTACTTTTAATCTGTATACTTGAATTTTATATTTGCTTATATGAAGCCTTATATATTGTGTGAAATAGTTCGTCTAAGAATAAAGCTGGATGTTTTCATTAGCCTTTAATAGTTTAGGGATTATCTTGATTTTTAAGTAATTGTGATAGGCTTTTTAGTTTACGGTACAGTGATTATTATGCACGTTGACTTTGGTTTCTGTGCAAAGAAAATGGATTATTTGACCTAAAAAACTCTCTGCAAGCTAGGTGTGGTGTTGCATACTTGTAATCCTAGCACTCAGGAGACTGAGGCAGGAGAATTGTCATAAGCTTGAGGCCAGCCTGGACTACATAGTGAGTTCAAGACCAGCCCATGGCAAGACCCTGTCTCAAAAAACAAAACAAAAATTCCCTCTGACACTTAACTACCATTGCTTTTAACCTAGTGTCTAAGGTTCTCAATGTCCTTTAAATCAGAAACTGTACTTTTGACCTGGCTTGTTACTATTGAGGAAGTTTATATGTTCATAATTGTGATTACTTTAAATATTTTCCTCTTAATTTACTTTAAGTGTGAATGTCTGATATACTCATTTGGATATAAGCGGAATTGTAACCAAATTTATTTTATTTCTTATCCTCCACCTGTACCAGAGCAGCTAACTTCTGATTCTTTTTTTTGAGACAAGATCTTGTTTTGTAATTCAGGCTATCCTCAAACTCATTGTGATTCTCTTGCCTCAGCCTCCTGAGTGCTGGGATTTATAGGTGGACCCCACCATGCCCAGTGAATTTTTGATTCTTGGATTGTTGAATATCTTTTTTGGGAGAGGGTCTTATTTAACAGTAACCTGGGATACCATTGAGGTTTTCATCTCAGCAATAAAAGGTGATCTTTTTTCTTTTGTCTTTTTTTTTTTTTTTTTTGCGGCACCGGGGATCGAACTCACAACCTCGCATCTGCCAGGGCAGGCACTTAAGCCGCTGAGCCTGGTTTTTTGAGGCAGGGTTGCACTGTGTAGCTCAGGCTGGCCTTGCGCTCGCGTTGTAGCCCAAGCCAGGCTCAACTCACAACGCTTCTCCTACCTCAGCCTCCCAAGTGCTGGGATTAAAGGCGTGCGCCCTCCCTGCCCCCCGGCTTCTTTTGTCTTTTTGAGACAGAGTCTCACTGTGCAGTTCAGGTTGGCCTTGGGCTCACTTTGTAGCCCACGCTGGTCTCAAACGTGCAGTGATCCTCTTGCCTCATTTCTCCCATGTGCTGGGATTACAGGAGTGCACCACCATGCCCGACTAATGAAAGGTGTTCTTGCAGAGAGCAGTTTTCTGCCCCTCTCCCTTGTCACTAATAAGGTGAAGCTGTTGACTAGTGTACTGCCCATAGGTAAAATGTTAGCCTATAAGTCTCTTGTGTTCTTCAAGATAAATGGATGAGGTTTATCAAAGAATATCAAAGAATATGCTGATGGATTTGTTCAGGAAAATGTACTTTGTAAAAATTTTGGTTTTTTGAGACAAGATCTCACTAGGTACCCCAAGCTGGCCTTCAGTCCACTATGTATGTATCCCAGGCGGATCTCCTGGGAATCTTTCTGCCTCAGCCTCACGAGTGCTGGGATTACAGACGTGCATCACAGTACCTGGATCTTTTCGGAAAATATATTTTTTATAGTACCCATTTGCATGACGATTTAGAAGGAAGTGAGAGAGGAAGAGAGGCACAGAAATTTTAAGTGTGAATGTCTGATATACTCATTCGGATATAAGCGGACTTGTAACCAAATTGTGATCCTCAGCCATGTGAGCAGGAGCCATATTTCAGGCCCAGCTGATGAATCTCCTTTTTGGGTACCTTAAAGAATGAGCAGTGTTACCTCATTGACTGGTTTGTAGGTGTCGGTGGAGTGTTTAAATTTATGTTTTAGTTCATTGTGAGACCTAACTATGTTAAACATACTACTTAAGCTAGAATGTTTACTGTATTTAAAGCACATTTTGAAGCACACTTAGGAGATTGCTTGGGTTGTTTTAGCATGATTAGGCTGATACATATCTTCACTATGAAATGTAATTATTTTTTTCTTTTAATACAGGGCAAGCTTGATGATTACCAGGAGCGAATGAACAAAGGGGAGAGGCTTAATCAAGACCAACTGGTAATGATGTTACATTTTATTGAAGATTTTATGTTGTTTTAATAAGAAAATTAATTTTGTGGTTCTTCATATTTCTAGTAAAATAGAGTTCTGTTTTTGTATTTTAGGATGCTGTATCTAAGTACCAGGAAGTCACAAACAATTTGGAATTTGCAAAAGAATTACAGAGGAGTTTCATGGCATTAAGTCAAGATGTAAGTAAAAGATGTTACATTTCTTTGTGAACTACTAAAGTAGGGAAACTTGTATTACTTCCTTGAGTTTCAGTCTTTGTTTCTGTTGATGAACTCTGCAAGGTGAGAAGATAGGATCCAGTTATATCTAACATGCCTTCTGATTCTGCATAGTTTAATTGCAGCATCTGAAAGATGTCTTTTAAAAGGACTGAATTTGAGATAGGACAGACATGTAGAGGGGCTGTTGGTGTAAAAAGTCAGCTCTGCATAAATTACATTTGCTCTCCATAAGTACCTTAATGTCTAATGACTATCTTACAGTTTCGTGAAATGAAGAGCCTTGTTTATTTTATTTTTAAATTTTGTTATTTTTGTTTTGGTTTTTTGAGATAGGATCTTGCCATGTAGTTCAGGCTGACTTTAAACTCACTGTATAGCTCAGGCCTTCCAAATTTGAAGAGATCCTTCTGCCTCAGCCTCTCAAGTGCTGAGATTACAGGCATGTGCCACCACTACCTGCTGGCTAGAGTCTTGTTCAAATGGTTAATAGTCACTCTCCACTGGGAACCTTAACAGATTTGTCAGACTGATAACATTCACTGCTCTTATATCAACTCTAGATCCAACAGGATGGTGGGTTTTCCCTGAATACCTTATGGTGTGACAAAAGTCTTTGCTAATCAGACAAAAATTAAGTCCAAGCAAGGTTGAAGAATTCGTTGAGAACAGAAAGTGAAACTTTCTCAATGATCATTAGTATTTTTTTGAAGAAGGGCTAATAACATTGAGATTCAAAGTTGCCACTGACTTGGTAAAATGGACGTGACAGTTGTAAGGATGAGACAAGGCAGTATAGGGATTAAGAGATCTGCTTCAAGAACTAGACTGCCTGGGTTGTATCTTAAGTCTGCCACTTTTTTTGTTTGTATTTTGGAGACAGTACGCATTTCAGGCTGGCCTTGAACTCAGCTTTGTAGCCCAGACTGACTTTGAACTCACAGTGATCCTCCTGCCTCTGCCTCCTGAGTTCTGGTATTACAGGAATTCGCCCAACATGTTCAGCCAGCCTACCTACCACTTTTAATCGTTGTATGACCATGGATGGTTTAATTTCTCTGTTCCTATGTTAAGGTTTTCCAGAGAAACAGAAGTAGAATGAAGGGGGAGAGGAAGAGAGAGGCCATTTATATGGTTCGTTTTCTAAAGTGATGGTGAATATAGCACCTAGCTCTTAAGCTTATACTTAGAAGAGTATTTGGTATATTACCAATATATTTTAGGTACTTAATGTTACCGTAATTTGTTACATTTGAATAAGGATGGAAAATTTGATGATTTGCCTGAAAACAGAAATGGTAGTTTAATTTGCATCCACTATCTTAGTATGATTTATGCTGCTATAACAATGCCAGAGACTGACTGGGTGTGGTGGCACGCGCCTGTAATCCCAGCACTTGGGAGGCTGAGGCAGAAGATCACTGAGTTGAAGGTCAGCCTGAACTGCAGAGTGAAACCCTGTTTAAAAAAGCCAGAAAAATCAAAATAGTGCTGAAAACTGGGTAATTTTATAAAGAACAGAAACTTATTTCTGACATTTTAAGAGACTGGGAAGCCCAAGGCCAAAGCTATGGTGTCTGCTGGGTGTCCTGACTGCACCGTCTTGTGGTAGGAATGTGGAGTGGAGGAGAGCGCTGTTCTTACTGGGACATTTATACCTGCCCAAGGGGGTACCCCTTGACCTGGTGGCCTCCTGGAAGGCCTTGCCTCTTCCAACACTGCTGAACTGAGAGGATGAAATCCCCACCACGTGAATGTGGGTGATATATATATAAAGAGTATAGTACTGAGATAGGGTTTGTTTTTAGCTGAGGCCAGAGCTTGATGAGTCATTCCCAGATTCATTCATTTGTTCATCCATGCATTCATTCATTTTTAAAAACCTGGTTCATAAAAGGAGAGTTGCAGTGCAGTTTAATGCAGTATCTATTTCTTTTTCTTTTTTTTTGTACTGGGGGTTGAGCTCATGACCTTGCCCTTGCCAGGCAGGCACTTGTGTTGCTGAGCTACACCCCTGGCCTACAGTGTCTATTTCTGAAGCTACTGTAAATGAAAACATCTGTATCCTCCTTTGTGTTTTCAAAAACTTTCATGTGGACTTTATTCTGATCGATAGTAGTTTCATGGAACTCTGACTTTTTGATATTACTACACATTTTTGGTTAAGTGTCAGGAGCTGCTTTGGCCTACCCATAGCCTGCCTTTTCTTCTCATTTGTGCCTTCCCCACTATTTTCATCAAAAGGGAGCTTGCTGTTTGTTTCTTTTTTGTTTCCTTGACTTCCTCTCACATTTCTGTCTCCCTTTCTGTCTCCCGCTACTTATGAAAGGCTTCTTTACCCTTAAACGACCCATTCCAAGGCTGGAAAGCACATCTTTTTGTTTGTTATTGAGACAGGGTCTGGCTATATATTACAGCCTACCCTTGAACTCACAGAGCTCAGGCTGGCCTTGAATTTGCAGTGATTCTCCTTCTCAGCCTCCCAAGTCATCTTTGTATGTGTGCATGTGTGTGTGTGTGTGTTTGAGACAAGGTCCCACTATGCAGTTTAGTTTGGCCTTGAGCTCACTTTGTAACCCGGTATCAAATGAACAACAATCCTGCCTCAGCCTCCTGAGTGCTGAGATTACAGGCATGCGCCACCATGCCTGGCTGTCATTTGTTTTAATAGATGTCTACCTGTCACTTTTTTCTTGAAAGCTTTTTTGGCATCCTAATTTAGAGAACTATTTCCTATTTGTGTGCAGATACTATTTGTCCACTTTTTATTTATTGCTAAGAGAGCATTTACTCACTCCACCGCCAGATTTGTCTTATTATTGCACCTTTCTTCATTCCTGCCAGGTCCCCTCCATTTCTTTTTCATTTGTCCTAATTTGATTTTATTTGTCTTGAGTTCATCCCAGTGAGGCTTGGGAGAGGGAAGGAACAGGCAGCCGCAGCTCTTGGGAAGACTGACCGTTCTCTGCCCTAACTAAGCTGGATGAATTTGGCTGATGCTCTCTCAGCCTCTTCGGTGAAGAAAAAGGAATAATGGGGAAAAGCTACTCATATTTAGCTTCATCTGTCTTTCATTGCGACTTTTTCTCTGCCAACTTTCTTGTTCCCAAAGGCAGATGAGTTTTAGTCACTGTTTTCAGTTGAGATGCGTCTCTGGTACAAGCAGTGGATTACTTGGGGTTGGGACAGTGGTGGCTGTTGGCTGCTGCTTGTGAGTATTTAAAAGATACTTAAAAATTTGGATCAGTTTTCCATAGAGGAGAAGGTAATGTTTTTATTATTGCTGTGGTTGGAATTCTTTTTCAATTGGTTTAGTCCTTTAATTCTAATTTTCCTACTAATGGACAATTTCAAACATGAATATATGTATATATATAATCTAAAACTGAAGAATAATGAACATCTATAATTGACTTCTACAGTCAATGTTTCACGGGCAATTTGGTTGGTTGGTTGTTTGTTTTTGGTCTTTTTTTTGAGACAAGATCTTGCTGTGCAGTTCAGGTTGGCCTCTTGAGCTCACTTTGTAGCTGGGAGATTAGCTCAGTGGCTTAAGCACCTGCCTGGCAGGTGAGAGTTGTGAGTTCGATCTCCGGTGCTGGGGGGAAGAAAAAATTGTAAAACACATTGTAGAGAAATATGTGTTTTGGATTTCTAACAGTGAAATTATACTTCTCAGTTGGGAATCATCCTTTTGTGTGTTGGGATCACATCTCACTCATTGCATGAGATCATCTTATTTGCACTGGGCCTGAAGTAGTTGTTAACATCTGTCAACTTCCTGTTGTACATAAAGGGAAATCAGTTTTAGTCACTATTTTCAATATGTTGGAATACCTTTCTAGTACTACTAGTGGGTTGGTTGGGGCAAGGAGGCAGTGCTAGGTTTTGATGTCTTCTTGTCAGTTAGTGGAAGTTAGAACTTTGGTGTCATCTGTTTACATTTTTTTACAGATTCAAAAAACAATAAAGAAGACAGCTCGCCGGGAACAGCTTATGAGAGAAGAGGCTGAACAGAAACGTTTAAAAACTGTACTTGAGCTACAGTATGTTTTGGACAAATTAGGAGATGATGAAGTACGAACTGATTTGAAACAAGGCTTGAATGGAGTACCAATCCTGTCTGAAGAGGAGCTGTCACTGTTGGATGAGTTCTATAAGTTAGTAGACCCTGAACGGGACATGAGCTTAAGGTATGAGGTGGTTGATAATAGAAACTTGTAAATACTGCCTTAAATGGACAGGAGATATTTAATTAATAAGCTACTAAATTATTTTGTTGTCAGGTTGAACGAACAGTATGAACATGCCTCCATTCACCTGTGGGACTTGCTGGAAGGGAAGGAAAAATCCGTATGTGGGACAACCTGTGAGTATCACAATTAACTTTAATTTTGTCTTTTTGAGACAGGGTCTTGCTATGCAGTTCAGATTGGCCTTGGGCTTACTTTGTAGCCCAGGCTGGGCTCGAACTTGCAAACGATTCTCCTGCCTCAGCCTTCCAAGTGCTGGGATTACGGGAGTGTGCCACCACACCCAGCTTAACTTTGATTTTGTAACTAAAAATGTTTAAAGATTAATTTTCTAATTAACAGTGTATTACTTGCAAGAAATTTAAAAGTGTTTAAGTAATGTGCATCCACTATTTACTTTTCTGCATCTGAATTTTTTTTTTTGGGGGGTCTATTTTCACGTATGTGTTATATGCTTGGTCTGTTTATATGTATGTGTTAGCAGCAAATAGCTATCTGTGAAGACAGAATCCTAATTTTTTGTTTGTTTGTCTTTGAGACAGGGTCTTACTATGTAGTTCAGGCTATCCTTGAGCTGATGTAGCCCAGGATGACCTTGAACTCACAGCAATTCTCCTGCCTCAGCCTCCTGAGTTCTGGGATTACAGGCCATACCTAGCCGACAGAATCCTAATTTAATATGGTTTTGTATTTTCTTTTTTCCTTTGTGGAGGAAAACTCAGCATTTTATTACTGTGGCAAAAGACCTGAGACACAAGGAGGGAAGTTTATTTTGACTTATATTTTCGGAGGGTTCAGGTCTCCGTTTTGGTCCTGTGGTGGGGCAGAACATAAACGGAGCAAAGCTACTCACCTCAGTGTAACCTACCTGGAGGCAAAGAGAAAGACTGGAAGGCACCAGTCTCCCCTTCAAGTGCACTTCCTTCCACTAGGGTCCATCATCTTCTGCTCATGGCACAGGCAGGCACCAAGCCTTTCATGCATGTCCATGCAAGGGTAGGGGTGGGAACAGGTCCAAACCATAGCACTAGAATGGAACCCAAGGCCTCATGCACGCCAGGTAAGCACTTCATCATTGACCTCCGTCCATGGTCCCTTCTAGTGGTTTTGTACATAATTCAGCTGTGCTTAAAGTAGACTGATTAATGTAGTGTTGACTTGCCATATTTTTTGATATTAGATGGGGACTGGCTTTTCCTCAATGAGAAACATTGCACCTCATATTTGCTTTACACGATCATTGTCTTAGCCTTTCTTTGGTTCTTCTTAGACTTCTGTTCATTTAGGAACCCTTTCTCTGTCCTTTGAAATGTCTAGTACCTAGAATACCAAGTCCAGTTTTCCATGTGAGAGCTCCTTAACCTCAAATATGCAACAATTGATTTTTTTTTGTAGTCAGGGAGTTTATTATTATTATTATTATTATTATTATTATTATTATTTTTGGTACTGGGAATTGAACTCATGACCTTGCGCTTGCCAGACAGGTACTTAGGCCACTGAGCTATATCCCTGGCTATTCCAAGATTGAATTATGGGAGTGGAATTTTGAACATATTAAGTAAATGTATTTGTAATTATGCCTCATTTTTAGTTGCTGGTAAAAAACTGGAATTTTTTATTTAATTGGTAAAAATTTGTATTTTCTTTAGGGAAATGGGTAAATCATACAGAGTGTTGGTTAATTTCTGTCTTGTATAAGGCTTTTTTTTTTTGAGAACAGGGTCTCACTGTAAATTCAGGCTTTCCTTAGAGCACTCACTGTGTAATCCAGGCTGGCCTCAAATTTGGTGACACTCTTCCTGCCTCCTGCAGTACTGGGATTACAGGTGTGCCCTATCACATTGTAGCTTTGTCTTTTTATCTAATGTAGTTGCTTAATGGAGTCCATTTATCTTCTATTTTTAAAATATTTAAAAGAACTGAGCATAATGGGACATGGCTGTAACCCCAGCACTGTGGGAGGCTGAGGCATGATGATTCTAAGTGTGAACCCATCCTAGGCAATTTCGTGACTCAGAGAAACCTCGTGTCAAAATAAATAAAATTTTTTTGTAAGGCTGGGAATGGAGCTTAGCACGAAGGCCCTCACTTTAATTTCCGGTAACATAAACCAAACCCCAAACTTTAAAATGTTTAAGAGGCTTAATTTCACTGTTTATCTAACTTCAAGGCTGTTCGTAGTCTGGTCCTTTACTACCAGTTTTTCCCAACCTCCTGTTTCCGTCTTCCTTTCCTGTGCTTCAGCAGTGCCCTTTCCTTTGCTTGCATTTGATACCCTTCTTTGTGCTCTTGCCTCTCCCTTGGAAAACTTTCTCCCCTCTGCTCACCTTAATGTCTCAACTCTGCAGTCTCAGCCCTGCGTCAGTCCAGCCCATTGTGCACTGTGGTACCATTTTTAAGCTGGGGGGCTCACAAACCTTTTATTTTGGTTCCGGGAATCAAGCCCAAGACCTTGCACCTTGTGGTGCCATTTTTGTATTTGATGCCTTCTGTGTTAGGCTAAGTTTTAGAGAAGGGGAGGTGTCTTGCTTTTATTACTTACAGCCTCAGTACCTAGCATGTTGCCTAATGTACAGCAGGTGTTACATAAATGCTTAATTAATGAATAAATGTCAGCTCCCCTATTACTTAAAAGCAAACTTTTGGGTGGGAGTTGTAGTACATGAATGTTATCCCAGCACTTGGGAGTCTGAGGCAGGAGGACTGCCTCAAGTTTTGAGACTAGCCTGAGCTCTACATAATACATTCAAGGTCAGCCTAAACTGAAGAGTAAGATCCTGTCTCAAAACAACAACAAAAAAATCTAACTCCAAGTTTTGATACAAGTGAATTTTTGATTTCTTTTACTCAGTAATACATTTCTGCTGGTGAAATTTTATGTTTTTGTATGTATAGATGTTTTAGTAACAGTTGATTAGGTGGTTTTTTTCTTACCATATTATTTTAAAGAGTATTGAACTTTTTTCAAGCCTAGTATTGTCATGTAACCTAACATTCTAATTTATATGTTCATCTCTAGATAAGGCTCTAAAGGAAATAGTTGAGCGTGTTTTCCAGTCTAACTACTTTGACAGCACCCACAACCACCAGAATGGGTTGTGTGAGGAAGAGGAGGCAACCTCAGCACCTGCGGCGGAAGACCAGGTCACCGAAGCTGGTGAGTGTCGAGTGGGAAGTTGTGTCTCCTTCCTTTGCTATGAGTTCATTACCTGGTTATTATACACGTTCATTTAGAGTTTTAAGAAACTAAGTGTGACAAAAAGTTAGACAAAACACATCAAGAGTGAGTCTGTGAAGTAATCACGCTCAGTCATTTGTCTTACAGTTTGGAGCCTGGTCATGAACAGATAGTTCTCTCGCCTTGCAGTATTGACTAAAAGAGTATAGGTTAGGGTCAGTTGTTAAAAAGATTTTAAAATAGGTTTTTGTGTGATATTCCCATGTTCTTTATCATGCTATTGTGCAAAGTGACGTGTGTGTGTATGTGTGTGTGTGTGTGTGTGTTTTAAATCATAGGGATAGTATAACTTGTTGAATTTTTTTGTTTTATGGTGACAGGGAGTTCAGGTTGGCCTTGAAATCACTATGTATGGCCTTGAACTCTCAGTGACTTCTGCCTCAGCTTCCCATGCCTCAGCTTCCTGCATGCTGGGATTACCAGGCGTGCATCACCACACCCCACGTAATTTGATAGTCTTGAGTTACAAATTCCTCAGGGGCAAGAGGTCTTTTCTAATTGATTTTAGCACATAGTACAATGCTAAATTATGTATCTAGATCATGATTGTCACTAGTTTTATTGTGAGTTTTGAGTGAAAATCTGAGTACAATTAGACACATTAATGGAGGCTAAATATTTTATGGTTTAAAGTCATAGATTCTAAAATTAGACTACCCAAATGCACTTCTTGACTTCAGCACTTAGTACTGTGTAACTTTGGGCTGGTTATTACAGCTGTCTGTACCTAAGGTTTCTCTGTTCAGAAAGCAAGTATGTGAAGTACATGTACAGTGCCTGACACAATGTGAGCACTTCACAGTATTAGCTGTTAAGTGGAAGGCAGAAGGGGAGATTGCACTTTGGTAGAATTTATAGTAGTAGATCAGCAATGTAAGGCAGTACTTTGTTTTCATATTTGAGCTTGAACCCAGTGCTTTTGTATTGAGTTGTATCACCAGCTTTTTTTTTTTTTTTTTTTTTTAATCTTTAATCTTATTGGTACATTTTCGGTATACATATTGTTCACATTTATCATAGGGAATTTGTACCTGTACCTGATACATCATCTTTTTTTTCCCATTCTCTTCCCTCTTTTCAATCCCTCTTTTCTTCCTTACAAAAGCTTTGTTTCCATTTTTTCCTCCTTTTTTTTTTTCCTTGTCCCTTCCTTCCCTCCACCCATCCCTCCGGCTTCCTTGTTCTCTTTTCCATTTGAACATGTTCTTCTTGTTTCTCAATATCTGTTATACATTTTGGTCCTTATTTATACTTTTGGTTTTTCAGCCTTATTCTTTTTTTCTTTTGAAACAGGGCCCCTTTACAGACTGGGACAAATGTATTATGACAGCTTTCCACCATTACAGTATCATACAGACTACCTTCATTGACCTAAATCTTAGATTTTTCATCTTTTTCTCTCACTTTTTAACCTCTTAGAACCTGAGCCAGCAGAAGAATACACTGAGCAAAATGAAGTTGAGTCAACAGAGGTATGGATTTATTTTTAATCGTAAAGCTAGTTGTATTTTTCTGCCTTTCAAAGAGATGTCTCAAACATATACTTTGCTTTGCAGTATGTAAATAGACAATTTATGGCAGAAACACAGTTCAGCAGTGGTGAAAAGGAACAGGTAGATGAGTGGACCGTGGAAACAGTTGAGGTGAGAGTTGATTATATTCCTAGTTTTGTCTTTAATAATTTTTTCCTTTGAATAAATAAGATTTTCTTTGGTATTATTGGTTTATTATACTACCAAACTCATTACACAAGACTGTTATATTTAAAAGATGATTTGTTCCTGTTGGTGTGTGTTAGAATTTGCTGGTGACTGATTTGATTATAAAAATTACTTTATTAAGTGTTACCTGTGGGTTCCCCTGTCTCTTAAAGTATATTGGGTTACTGTATAAAAATCTGGGCTCTAGTCAGTAGCCTTCAGAAAAACCACTTCACAGGGAATGTGTTGGGGTGTTGTTTTGAACTCTCATTCTAATGCTATTTTTGGTACCAGCCTGTAGGTTTCTTCAGTGTTTTGTGGTGTTGTCTCTCAGATTATATGGTCTTTTTTTTTTTTTTTTTTTTTGTCTTTTGAGACAGGGTCTCCCTTTGCAGTTCAGGCTGACCTTGAGCTCACTTTGTAGCGTAGGCTGGTCTCGAACTTGCAACGATCCTCCTGCCTCAACCTCCGAAGTGCTGGGATTACAGAAAATGCACCACCATGCCTGGCTTTAGTCAGTCTTTTCAGGTTCTCATCTCTAGTTCATTGACTCACTTGATATTTCCCCTTCCTGACTGCCCCCAGACCATCCTGTTCATTTTCACAAGTTAGCTTTGATTAATAGACTTCTTCTTAGTTGTGCTTTGCCTATAAAATATAGTAAAAAAAAAGCCAGATGTGGTGGCACATGCCTGTAATCCCAGCATTTGGGAGGTTGGGGTAGGAGGTTTGCAAGTTTGAGGCCTCTTGGCTGCATAATGACTTTACATCCAGCCTGGGGTGTATACTAAGATCTGATTTCCAAAAAAAAGAAAAGAAAGGTAAAGTCTTACTAGCTTCTCCTGCCTCCTCTCTATCTTCCTTCCTTCCTTCATTTCTTCTTTTGTCTTTTTGAGACAGGGTCTCTCTATGCAGTTTAGGTTGGCCTTGAGCTTGTTTTGTAGCCCAGCCTGGTCTCAGACATGCAATAATCCTCCTGCCTCAGCCTCCCGAGTGCTGGGATTACAGATGTGAACTACCATTCCCGGCTCCCCTATCCTTTTTTAGGTGCCTGCCTTTATGCCTCCAAAAAGTTTTGAGGTTTGGATAGTAGATTTTTCTCTTTAAAAAATTACACTGTCAGAATTCTCTCCAAAGGTGATATAATTGTCAGTAATTTGAGCGCTATTGAAATAGCAACATACGTTATTGATAGATTGAGTAAAGAATTGGGCCATTACTCTAGAAGAATACTTAATACTGCCTCATGAAACCCTAATAAAGTATTGTACACTTAGTCAGGCATGGAGGCTCATGCCTGTAATCCCAGCACTCAGGAGGCTGAGGCAGGAGGATGGTTGCAAGTTCGAGACCAGCCTGGGCTACAGAGTGAGCTCAAGGCAAGCCCGAATTGGATAGTGAGACCCTGTGTCAAAAATCCTCTCACACACACACACACAAAATTGTACACTTGTTAAATAAGAAATGCATTTCAGAAATATTATGTGAGAGTTAGGAAAAAAAGATGTGTAATAGAATGGTTGGTTTATGTAAGAAGTGTGGCAACCAGTTGGGCTTTGACTAAGTGCGTTGGGTATGTTTTTGGGGAGGCATGCTACAGATACGCATTAGCAGGGGCATGGAAGTGAATTATTAGCATATTTGTTTTATTGAAAGGTATGTGTTGGTCTTACAAGAAAAGGTTGAGAACTAAAATACAGTGCTTTGTATGTAGTTAAGGCATGTTATTTGAGAGATGAGCATATTATTGTACTGATAATGTGGTTTGTTCTTAATGGCTGGTAGGTGGGTCTTTCTGAAGGCTATCCATATGGAATTCCAGAAATTTGTAGTATCCTGAGGTTGACAGAAAAATTGATTTTTCATGATAAACAATGTAGTGATTTTTTTTGTGTTTGTTTTTTTGTTTTTTTTGCGGCACCAGGGATTGAACTCACAACCTCATGCCTGCCAGACAGGCACTTAAGTCACTGAGCCAAACTCCTGGCCCTGGCTTTTTGAGGCAGGGTCGCACTCAGGCCAGTCTTGTGCTCGTGCTCGCGTTGTAGCCCAAGCCAGCCTCGAACTCACAACACTCCGCCTACCTCAGCCTCCCAAGTGCTGGGATTAAAGGCGTGTGCCACCATGCCCGGCTTGTACTGATTTTTTTTTTATCTTGGTGTTGTTTATAAAGAAAACAATGATTTGCTCAGCCTCAACAGTATGACTTTCCCAAACTTAAAAAAAGCCAGAGAAAGAATATATATTTGTTATAATAAACATTAGAATTCTCAAGCAAAGTTGGGATTTCCTTTTTTAAGAAAAATAATCAGAAAATTATTAAGGCTGGGAAGAAGACTAGAGTGAGCTTTGGTATTGGACGCAGTTTAGTTGAGGTGATAATACCTTGATCCTGTTAGCAGAGAAGTGAGAGAAACTTAAATTTTGGTGATAGTAGTGACCAGCACTTTCTCAGTACGGACAGTATGTCAGGTACTGAGATAAAATATGTATGTGCTATGAATAGCATATAGGTCCAGTTACTGTAGAAGTTTACTATAATAGTTTAAGCAAAATACATTATTTCTGGAAGTAAAAACAGGTTTTTCTTTGAAAGTAGTTGTTGATAAAGTAAATCTGAAAGTTACATAGTGACCCGCTGGAATTAAGAATACTGTCGAAGCGTTGGCCTTGATCAGAATGCTAAGTTTGGAATAATTTGTTGTAGCTGAGTAACTAAAGCCTGCTTTGTAGTACAAATAACATGATGTGGCAGTTCGGGTACCAGTCATGACAGGATGAGTGGAGCTTACATACTCTGCCACCACCTTCTCTCCCCGCACCTTAGGTGGTAAATTCACTCCAGCAGCAACCTCAGGCTGCATCTCCTTCAGTACCTGAGCCCCACTCTTTGACTCCAGTGGCTCAGGCAGATCCCCTTGTGAGAAGACAGCGAGTACAAGATCTTATGGCACAAATGCAGGGGCCCTATAATTTCATACAGGTAGGTGTATTTTAGTAAAATACTATAATGGAAGGCGTAAGTGTTTACCCTGTTGGGCTTAACTGCATTATATCCTGACTTTTCTTGTAGGAGTCAATGCTGGATTTTGAAAATCAGACTCTTGATCCTGCTATTGTATCTGCACAGCCTATGAATCCAGCACAAAACATGGACATGCCCCAGCTGGTTTGCCCTCCTGGTTAGTAATGGTACTTTTATGTGAAGATAAAATGTAGGACCCATTAGTACTTTCAGATTTTACAGTTTGTGGAAATTTTTTCCCTTTTAAAGCTCGCTTAACTTTTGTCTTTAATTTGTTACAAATTGTTACTTGATTATCTTAGAGTGTGAATCATAATTGTAGTTCTATAATTTTAAAAACTTTTATTGGCTTGTAGACACAGAAAAATGCATGCAAATTTGGTGAATTTTCACAAACTGAACACTGGTATCCAGATCAAGAAACGGAACATCATTAGTACCCCAGAAACCTGTTTTGTCTTCCCTTTCAGTCACTAGTTACTGACTGTATCAAGTCTCCCCTAATCCATGGTAACTACCCACTTCCTTATTTATACCACTGTAGATAGGTTACTTGATTTTTGTAATTGGTAGAAGTAAAATTTTGTATGAGTCTTTAAACTTCAAAATTTATCCTGGGAAGGAAGCCTGTAATCCCATCACTCTGGAGGCTGAGTTCAAGGCCAGCCTGGAATACATAGTAAGGCTCTTGTGTCAAAAAAATGGAAGGGGGAAAACCCCACAAAATTAATCTTAGGAATAAAAATAATGGAGGTGACTTTCTCTGGATGCTTCCATCTTCCTAGGAGAATTTCTGAACATTTTATTCTCTGAATCAAAGTGAGACTTAAAAATACAGAGTAAGGGAACACTTAAAGGAAAGAGGAAAGGATAAAGGAGAGTTGCAGTTTTAGTTCTTAATGGCCTTACACCATTATTTGAAGGAGCAGCACTCAGTGGTGCCTTGCATTGG